>CAUYRH010130333.1:0-31440 GCA_963574655.1 Perodicticus potto | reverse complement strand
CTCCACTGCAGGGTTACTGGTGGGTGTCAGAACTCAGAGGGCTGGACCAATACCAAGGCCAGTGGGTCAGGGTGTTAAGATATAGCTCTGGAGTTAGCTGGGGACAGTGGTCAGAGATCAGCTGTCAGAACTAGGTGGTAGAAAGGTCAGGGGTCAAGAATGGGTGCTGACGTTCAGGACAGGTATTAGGTCACAGCTCAGGAGTCAGGGGCTGGGAGCACAGCTACTGTTGGGTCAAGGGTATGAGTTAGAATTAGATGCTGGGTCAAAAATGACCTGGAGCCAGGGACTAGGGTTTAGGGGTCAGGACTGGGAGGGGATGAGGCATGGGGGCCAGGTGTCAGTTTAATGGGTCAGAGATCACGATCAGGTACAGGATCAAAGCTGGTATGGGGTATTGATTGGCATGATGTGGCCAGGGGTCAAGGGTGGAGTCAGCTGCTGGAGTCAGGATTGGTTCAGAGCCAGGATGTGTATGGGGCCAGAGATCCGAGGGCAGGGTCAGGAAAGAGGCAGACACCTTGCTACGGGCCAGAGTCTCCACACTGGCGCCCAGGTCATCCACCTCCATGCGCAGTTCACTCTTTTCTTTCTCCAGCTTCTGCCGCACCCGCTGCAGACTGTCCACCTGTTCCCCCAGCTCAGCTGCACTCTCTGCCTGCTTGCGCCGCAGGGTTGCCACCGTGGCTTCATGCCGCAGTGCTGCTTCCTCCAGCTCTCGCCGCAGACGCCCCAGCTCCGCCTCACGCTTCCGGCAGCCCTCCCTCTCACCTGCAGACACACCACCAGCCTCCTCCAGCCGCTCGCTTAGCTCCTCCAGCTCCCGGGCTGCCTCTGCCCGCTGCTTCTCCACACGGGCCCGGGCCGCCCGCTCTGCCTCCAGCTCCTCTTCCAGCTCTTCTGCCCGAGCCTACATGGGCGGGTGGATAGCTGTTACTTCTGTGGGCTCTGACCCCAGGCCTTGCCCACCGACCCACACACACCTGCAGCTCCTTGATCTTCTTCTGCAGCTGGGCCCCCAGAAGCTGCTCATCTTCCACACGCAGGCTCAGCTGACTCACTTCAGAGTCCTTCCTGGGAGCCACAGGGTGGGTGAGCCGGCCCAGGCCCTCACTTCCACCCATCTGCCCAGGGCCTCAGGTGATGCCCCCCAGTCCTCAGCACCTCCTCCCTGAGGCCTTAAGTGACCTCACTCCATATACCTGCTGCTCTGGGCCATGTTACCCTCAGCCCTGGACCCTGGCTGGGGCTCTCGGTCCAGGGAGGAGGCAGAACACTACCTCTGCACCCCAGTGACCCCATCTCTCAAACCCTGCACGCTCTGCAGTGACACAGGACCTACTAGAGTCCAGAAGGGAATGAGGACCTGGGTGCAGGCTTAGGAGGCCACATCTGCTATGTCCCCCACCACACCTACTTCTTGAGCTTCTCCTCCAGCTGCTGTTTGTCCTGGGCAGCATCAGTCACTGACTCCTGTGTCAGCTTCAGGTCACCCTCAAGCTTTCGCTTGGCCCGCTCCATGTCCATGCGCAGCTTCTTCTCCTGCTCTAGCGAGCACTCCAGCTGAGGAGCAGGTTGGGCAGGCTCAGCCACAGTCCAACCAGCCAGCAGCCCAGCCCCAGCATGGCCCTTACTCACATCCTCCACCTGCTGCTCCAGCCGGATCTTGGCCTTGGTCAGTGCACTCACGCGGTCCTCCTCGGCCTGTAGGTCGCCCAGGGCCTGCTGGTGGGCCTCCTGCAATGCCTTCTTCTCTTTGGTCAGCCGGGCCACTGACTCGTCCAATGCAGCCATTTCTTCCGTCAGGTTCTTCACCTGTGCCAGGGGCAAGGTCACCATGGGAACATTCCTCCCCACACGCTTGTCTTAGCAGCTACCACGCCAGGTCAGAGCAACTGCCCTTTCCAGCCATGGGACTCAGGCCTCCATTGCTTCATCCCTAAGGGATGACAGCCCTCTCCTTGAGTTGCACTGGTGTTACTGAGCGATGCTCACAGAGCACTCAGCACAGCACCTGGCCCAGGTGAAAGATTAACAAATGTCACCTATTTGTGGCATCAACAGGTGTTGGAGACAACTGCTTCCTAGTCACAGTTTCCTTAGTGATCACCTGTGAGAAGAAGCTTACCATTGACCCTAGCCTCACTTTCTCTTCCTATACAACAGAGCTGTGAACACGGGACCTTCATGAGGGCTCAAGATCAGAAAGCACTCTGGATGGAGAGCTGGGTTTACAGGGTTCCTGTTCTTACGGGGGCTTGTGATCCAGTGATCGGCGAAGGCCAGTCACACTGAATCCTCACCACTCCACTGGGGTAAATAATGTTAAGCCTACTTGACAGAGGAGGACATTGTGGCCCATGAGAGGAAGTGACTTGCCCAAGGCTGCACAGCAGAGCCAGGAGTGAGATCTGCAGCTGCCTGCCCCCAAAGACAGCCCTTAACTCAGGACCCTTCCCCAAGCCAGCCCGGCCCACACCTTGTTCTCAGTGGCCTGCTTCTCCTTCTCAGCCTTGGCCAGCGTCAGCTCCAGGTCATCAATGTCCTTCTTGAGCTCAGTGCACTCATCCTCCAGTTTACGCCGACGGGCGGCCAGATCAGCGTTCACCTCTTCTTCATCCTCCAGCCGCTCGTTCAGCTCCTTCACCTTTCCCTCAAGCTGTACCTTGGACTTGATCAGCAAGTGGCAGCGCTCCTCAGCATCTGCCAGGTTCTCCTGCTCCTGGAGGGGACACAGGGAGAAAGACCAAGTCAAGGCAGGGCCAGAGAACCCAGCTGAGAACACCAGGTCAGGCCCTGGAGAAGAAAATTCTTTTGTGGATGCAAAGGTTTGAAGCCCATAGTCAGCTGATCTGAAGACCAAGGAATGCCTGGACCTGCTCTTAGTCCTGAAGGGGCTCAGGTGTGGAGGGACAAGGGCTCAGGGAAAGGGACACACAGGGGTATCAAGAGGGGAAAATGAGATACTGAGGCCCAAACAAAGGCTCTAGGAGAGAAGCCCACTGCCTGCCCCCTGCACCAGGCTGAGAACTTCTGGGTGAGTGGGCAGTAGCAGGTGTGCTGAGCCCTGCACGGCTCTGGAGGAGCTCCTGGAAGCCATCTCTAGAGGGGTTTTGTCATTCCTGCCATTTGTGTCCTCACAACCTAGCTGTGAACTGTCTCCTTCAGGTAAGTTTTGTGACCATGGGGCCATCCCTGTCTTCCTATCAGAGTATCTCCAGAGCTAGTGTATGTGCTAAAGGAAGGAAAATTTGCTCTGGACTTGGGGAGATTCCAGACCCTTGATCCATACCCTTTGGTTATTACTGTTGCCTGCCACCTGGGTTTCCATGACTCTTAACCAGAAAAGGGAATCTAGGTCTGTCTCCCACAAAGGTGGGAGAACTGGAGGGCTAGGGCTCCTCTGTAGCTTTAGCATCATGTGCACATCGGGTCTGTACCTAAAGGGGGCAGCACTGAGCCAAGGTTGCAGGAGGGTGACAGCTTTAGGACACATGGAAGGGCTGAGGCCTGCGAGTAGGAAGGTGGGAATGTGAGAGTCCTCACTTCCAGGCCTGTGGACTAGGAACATCCGGGTAAGGCCTGAGCACCCAGCGCACACTAGGGCTGCCCTCGCTGGGGGTCACGCTGTGGTATTTCCAGGGCAGCTTAGGGTATTGGGGTGCCAGAGGCACCAGGGCACTAAGGGGGAACCCCTCACTGCCCCAACTCACTGCCTGCAGCTGCAAGGCCAGATCATTCTTCTCCTGGGTGACACTGACTTGAGTCTCCTCTAGCTCCTGGCGCTTGGCCTCGGCAGCAGCCAGCGCCCCTCGCAGCCCCCGCAGCTCTGCCCGCAGGGCCGCCAGTTCCTCCTCAGCCTGTGCCGAGCGCAACAATGGCTTCATCTTGAAAAAGAGCTTCATCCATGACCAGTTCTTGACAGCATTGAAGGCACGGATGTTCCACTGGATGGTGAACAGGGCATCCCTAGGGAGGGGGTTGGGTTGTGAGCGGGCTTGGTGCCGCCCACTTCAGGCATAGCCCTGGCCTGCACCTGATCAGGTCAGCACACTTGGCCTTCCCCGCAGCCCTCCGTGAGGTCGAGGGAGAGGCCCAAGAGCACACAGTTCTGCCTCGAGGGCTCATGAGCCCAAATGTTCTGCAGGCCTCTCTACAAGTGTCTGGCCATTGCTCTAAGGTCAGTCAGCCTGGGGTCACAGGCCAACAGGCACTCGCCAGCTATCACTAGATCTCTGTGACTCAGGTACCCCCTCTGCTGAATGCAGATAATCACAGCAAGATCTATACTTTAACCAAGATAATAAAAATATACCATCTTGCCGGAGGCTGACAGTTAAGAGTCTTGGAAAATACAGTTGCCTCCTTACCAGCCCAGGAGTGGAGAGGCAGGTGCTCTCAGCCTGCGCAGCCACGGGGGATCATCTGACCCCAGGGCAGCATGGAGGGCCTAGTTCTGTGAGGAGGGACAGTGGCCACACCTCCACCCCGCCCCTTCCCACAGCCACCTGCCGCCCAGTAGCCGCTGGTACTCCAGGCGCATGAGGCGGCCTCGGCTCCGAGCCTGCAGCAGTGTCAACACCTTGGCTAGACGCTGGTCCCGGAGCTCCTCCAAGACACCCACAAGCCCAGCCTTGAAGAATACCTGGGGCAGAGGGGAGCAACCACGTGTGACTCCCAACATGAGCGTGAACCCTGCCATGTGACCACCCACAACCAGAGTCAGCCTTGATTCCAGGGACCCCTGACCTTGGTGTGGCCAAACTGGTACTGGGTGTGGTCAAAGTCCAGTGAGCCCAGCAGCTTCTCTGTGGCCTTTCTGCTGTCCATGAAAGTGTCATCTGGGATGGCATTGGGGTTCAGGATGCGGTATCTGAGATGGCAGGGGAAGGCTAGTGAGGAGAGGGCTAGGACAGGGCACAGGCCACTGAGAGCAGGGAAGACAAGTGAGGAGGCCGGGGGTGTGGCAGAGAAGTCATTCCTGGCCTCTGACCGGAGTAGAGATTCCAGAGGGGACACACACTAAACAGGGGGCAGAGAGGCATCACTACATGGGAAGACTGGGTACATTCTATTCAGAAACCTTGGAGCATTTTTCAGTAAGTTTAAGAGGCTGTAGTTTTTACAAAAGGCATGTACTACTTTTATAATTATTTATTGTTTTTGCAGTTTTTGGCCGAGGCCGGGTTTGAACCCACCATCTCCAGTATATGGGGCCAGCGCCCTACTTCTTTGAGCCACAGGTGCTGCCCTACCTTTATAATTTTTTTAAGGCAAAAAATACAAAGAAGGGGGCATGCTATGCCATATACAAACTAAAGAAATATTTGAAAGAGAATTCTAATAAACAGCAAGTGTTCCCAGCACATCTGCTTCTAAGGGGGACACACGTGCACACGTGTAGGGGGCCACATGAGTCACATTGGCTGTGGCTACACCAAGAAGGCAAAACCCCAGAAGCAAGGAAGGCCATGTTAAACAAAGCCCCTGGTTCACTGGACTATGGGATGCTTCAGAGCCACAAAAAACTGAAGGCACAGACCCATGCCTGTTGATACGGACAGTCCCCAAGATAGATTGTTACATGAAAAAACAAACAGCAGCATGTCTTTGTGTCCATATGTACAATATTTGTATGGACAGTCACTTGGAGAGGACAGCGTGGATGACTACAGTTACTTCTGGAAGGGGAAGGAACTACGTATGGAAGACATGGAGCCCATCGGTAGGGGGCCTGAGCGCTCCCCGTGTGCTGGGCACTATGTGAAGCCCAGTCCGCGTGAATTCTCACTTGCCTCCCACATCTACATCCAATCTGCCTGCACCCCAAGCTCCAGACTAATACGTTCTGTATATTGGCAGGTAAGTTTAATACATCCAACCTCTCTCTCCAGCTCCCTTCCAGGATATCTGCTGGAGACATTTCAGACATGACATGCATGGAGCAAAGTTCAAACTATTATCTCTTCTCTCCCCAAAACCCAAAAATACTGACTTTCCATCTCTGTAAATCACTACTGACTCTCCAGCTGCTCAGCCCCGAGCCTGGGTGTCACCCTGGTCTCTTTCCTTCTCCTGCATCCAGTGCATGGAGGAACCTGTGCCTCTCCCTGTGGTATTTACCCCACACTCCCTCCCAGGTCAGCAACCCCCATCTCTCCCCTGCTGCCTGCCCAGGCCCCTGCTTCCCCCTGGCACTGGTCTGTCTGTGAGGCTCTGAAGTGGAGGGAAGGACAGCAGCCACCCACCGCTGCCGGAAGTCAGCATAGAGCAGCCTGTTGGGGAATCCCTGGCGGCAGATCCGGATCCCCTCCAGGACCCCGTTGCAGCGGAGCTGGTGCAGCACCAAGAAGGCATCCATGACACCTGGCATGAAGATGTTAAAGGGGAAAGTCAGAGGTCAATGGACACACCTTCAGGCTCCAGAGAAAGAAACACAGTCCAGACCCAGGGCCTACTTTAAAGCTACGCAGACCCTTGGAGGGAAAGAGAAAGACCCGTTCCCTGGCCTCTGCCCTGCCCCTCTTCCTACCAGGCCAGCCCTGGGTGACTACCTGGGGTCTTGTTCTCGTTGGGGACAATGCAACGGACAAAATGGGGCTGTGTGGCCCGCAGGTTGGTCATCAGCTTGTTGAGGTTCTCCTGGCAGCAGGGAAGAGTGGGGAGAAAGCACAGGGGGCAGAGAACCAGAATTGGATGCCACTGCGGGCCAGGACCATTAGGCCTGGGAGCAGGTACCTAGGTACACCCCCACTTCTGTTCTTTCCCTCTCACTAGTGTGACCCTCTGCCCTGCCCTTTCCCATCACCACCACCCATGTCTTCATTACCCCTCCAAATGGCACCCCCCATCCAGAGACCCTGGGGCTCCCATCTCTTCCCCTCAAAGCCTGCCCAGGCAGCTGAGGACGGGAAGCAGCACAGACTTGCCGTGATGTTCACGCGAGAGGAGTTAAACATCACTGCAAGTCTTAACAGCCGCCCGCCCAGGGAACAGGGCAGGGGTGAAGGACGGGGCTAGAGGTCGGTGAGAGGGAAGGTCCACATGGGGCCCAGATGGGACCTCACCTTGTGCAGCTGGGACACCGTCTGGAACGATGCTGCCTTCTTACGCTTCTCTTTCACCCCAGCCTTGGGAGGCTCGGCTGGTAAAGACAAGGGGCCCAGTCACTCCAGGGAATGCTGTGCCACGGGCCCGTCTCAGTATCACATCCCTCCATACTTACTGGAACAGGAGCCTGCATAGTTCTCATACAGAGTTGCCAAGAGCTTATTCTGTGACTTTTGAAAGATGGGGACCACCGTCTCATTCAAGGGATCCTTGTTTTTCTCCAGCCAGCCCACGATGCTGTATGGTACCTGGCAGAGATAAGACAGGTGCTGAGCCAAGGTAGGGGGAACCTGGAGGCGGGAGGGAAGAGAGTGGTTGAGGGCTGGGGTTCCCACAGGCACCTACCACGCCCGCATAGTGGACCACCTCGAAGTGGGCCTGGTACTTGCGCTTCTTGTCGGGCCGAGGCTGCTGGAAATTGGGCGACTTCCCTGCATGGTTGTCGTAGAGTTTGGCCCGGAAGCTTGCGTCGGAGGCCTTGGGGAACATGCACTCTTCCTCCAGGATGGACAGGATGCCCAGCGGCTGGGGATGGGGAACAGCTTGAAGAGCCTCTGTCATGCCAGCCCATCTTGGCAGTGCTGGACCCCTCTTCCCAGACCACCTCCCTCTGGGAGCCTTCCCAGATCTCCCTGGACAGTCAGACCAGACCCACTCCCAGGAACCCTATTGATGGGAGAAAGAAAAGTTTGTGCCTTGGCTTCCAATCCCTTTCTGCACAGCTTACATGAATCATGCTCTTTGCTTCTAAGAAGTGTGCAAACCTTTAAAGGATATTCACACTGAGTTTGTTTTTTTTTTTTAAGTGTACAAACCCAAACTGGCATCTCTGCATCCACTCTTATCCTGGCCCATCCAGAGCTCACACACACATACACAAATACATGGTAAGTTTAAAAAAAGAAAAAAAAAAAAAAAAAAGACCACTG
Source organism: Perodicticus potto (assembly GCA_963574655.1). NCBI lineage: Eukaryota > Metazoa > Chordata > Mammalia > Primates > Lorisidae > Perodicticus > Perodicticus potto. The sequence goes on along the minus strand of CAUYRH010130333.1, from coordinate 23,401 downwards.
GGCAGCACCTCTGGCTCAGTGAGTGGCGTGCCAGCCCCATGTACTGAGAGTGGCGGGTTCGAACCCGGCCCCGGCCAAACTGCAACAAAAAATAGCCGGGCCTTGTGGCAGGTGTCTGTAGTCCCAGCTACTCAGGAGGCTGAGGCAAGAGGATCACCTAAGCCCAGGAGTTGGAGGTTGCTGTTAGCTGTGATGCCACGGCATTCTACTGAGGGGGACAAAGTGAGACTCTGTCTCTTAAAAAAAAAAAAAAAAAAGACCACCAAGTTCACATTTTGGCTTCCTCACCTTCCTCACTGACTAGTGTGACCCTCACGCCTCCCTAAGCCTCAGTTTTCTAATTTGCAAAATAAGAAAATGAGTATCTTCAGTACTCATACAAGAGCAAAAAAACTCAGCCACTGAAGTGGCCGACAGTAAGGGATTATTGTCTGAAAATCAGCTGCACAAACTATGCTTATTGCCTTCAACAACATGCAGAATACATTTTTAGAGAAAATATAGGATGTGAAATGAGCCTGTGTCTATAAAAGAAAATGGATTCTCAGGGTAAAGGATTTGGAGGAAATTAACCCAAGTGTCACAATATCAGGGGGACACATTTTTTTCCCCTTCCAGTTTTTCAAATTTTCTTTAATTTGGCCAGGCACAGTGACTCATGTCTGTAATCCTAGCACTCTGGGAGGCCAAGGTGGGTGGATTGCTTGAGCTCAGGAGTTCCAGACCAGCCTGAGTAAGAGCAAGACCCTGTCTCTACTAAAAATAGAAAAATGAGGCTTGGCGCCTGTATCTCAGTGGCTAGGGCGCCAGCACATACACCAGAGCTGGCGGGTTCAAACCCAGCCGGCCTGCCAAACAACAATGACAACTACAACAGCAACAAAAAAATAGCTGGGCATTGAGGTGGGTGGTTGTAGTCCCAGCTAAATTGGGAGACTGAGGCAAGATAATCTCTTAAACCCTAGAGTTTGAGGTTGCTGTGAGCTGTGACACTACAGCACTCAACCAAGGGGCAACATAGTAAAACTCTGTCTCAAAAAAATATACATAAAAACTAGCTGGCTGTTGTGGTGGATGCTTGTAGTCCCAACTATTCAAGAGGCTGATGTGAATCCAGGAGTTTGAAGTTGCTGTGAGCTCAGCTGAGGCCATGGCACTGTACCCAGGGCAACAGAGTGAGACTCTCTCAAATAAGTAAATAAATAAATGAATAACAAATTTTCTTTGTTTCTTTTTTCCATTTTTTATACAATAGGTCAATATATATAATGTTTCAAAATAAAAAATAAGAAAACACCTTGCCCTGCTCCCAGGCCAAGATCCAGGGCAACTGTGGCTGCAGATAAGGCCTTGTTGACCTGCAAAACCGTGCGTCCCCAGGAAAGGCTGTTGTCACCAGTATGGGGATGCACCCTCCCATGGCTCACACACACCAACACGCATTCACGTTCAATTCCTACATGCCATTCACAGATGCACACATTCCCTTTCACACACATGTACAGAGACACAGTCACACTGCACTCATACTTGCACAATCACAAACTTACACACACACTTTGCACATGCCTTCTCACACATGAGCATCATCACATACACCCTCCCCTGCTCGCAATAACCATGCCCTGGCCCCACCTTCTCGATGAGGTCGATGCAGGGCTGCAGGTCAAGGCCAAAGTCGATGAAGACCCAGTCGATGCCCTCCCGCTTGTACTCCTCCTGCTCCAGCACAAACATGTGCTGGTTGAAGAACTGCTGCAGTTTCTCATTGGTGAAGTTGATGCACAGTTGCTCGAAGCTGTTAAACTATGAGAGGAGGTGCCTGGCTCAGCAGGCTCCCTGCAGATGGGGAAGGAGAGGCCCCCACAGGAGCAGGGATGTGCCTGAGTTCACCCCCACTGCCAGACAGAAGGCCAGGGTTCCTGTGCCCGGCACACGCCACAGTCCTCCACTTTGGAGACAGTGGAGCCTAGAGTGGTGGGCCTGCTCTCACCTCAAAGATCTCAAACCCAGCAATGTCCAGCACCCCGATGAAGAACTGCCGGGGCAGCTTTGTGTCCAGGGTCTGGTTGATCCGAGATACCAGCCACCTGAAGAGCCGGTCATAGGTGGCTTTGGCCAGAGCCCCCACAGCAAACACAACCTGGAGGTGCAGGGAGGCTGGGCTGGGACCTGGCAAGGGGGGACCCAGCCTGGCTGTCCATGGGTGGGCCCTAGCCTGCAAGCAGCTCACCTGTTCCACACTCTGACCCTTGGTCACATACTCATTCCCCACACGCACCCGGGGGTGCAAAAGGCCTTTGAGGAGCTCCCCACTGCTGACCCCCATCAGATAGGCAGCCTTGTCAGCACCTGGCAGGGCACATAGGGGGATAAGGAAGGAGGAGGACAACAGTGCAGGCACATGGGGGCTCGGCTGCCTCAGCCCGGAGCTGGGAGAGGGAAGTGAAGAGGGGTCAAGCTCAAGGCCAGCAAACCATAAGCCACAGGAGGGAGAGGGTCTGGGGCTGAGGACTCAAGACCGGGTAAGACTGAGGTCAAAGGTTGTAGGCAAGATGTAGGGTTAACATTCATGATTAGGATGTGGAAGTCAGGGTCAAGGTAGAGGCCAGGTCAAGTAAGGCCCCCTCACTCTCAGTGCCATCAGCCTCAGCCTGTTCCTCTCGTTGCTTCTGCTTGAACTTCATGTTGCCAAAGTGGAGGAGGGCGCCCACGATCTTATAGCAGGCACACTTCTCATCCACACTGAAGCCCAGAATGTCCATGGCATGCTGGAGGGTTGGGGGGGATGGGACAGTGGGCTTAGAGAAGTCTGGGCTCTGCCAGCCAGGCACTGCCCTGACCATTCCCGCGGGTGAGGGCACGACCACTTCCTGATCACACCGCAGGCCCCGCTCAGCTCCCCTCCAGGATAGCCCTTACATCAGTGGCGATGAGCTCCTCCCCGTCATCCATGTTATCCACAGTGATGACGCCCTGGCTGCAGAAGTGGTAGTCGTAGGGGTTCATAGACAGAAGCAGCATGTCTGGGGACAAGGTTGGGGGGGGAGCAGGTCAGGCTGAGCTCACCTGGCTGTTCTCCCTCCCCAGTCCCAGCATGGTGGTCCTGGGGAACCTAACCCAGGAGTCATCTGGGGTCCTCCTGGGACTTCTCTGGAGCCTGCATTTCACATCCCCATCCCCAGTCTCATCCTCTGGCCAGCCCCCTGTGCTGTGCCTCAAAGAGGGCCAAACTCTGCCCTCAAGGGGCTTGCATTCGTCCGCCTTTGATGCTGGTTCCGGCCTCTCTGATCTCAAACAGCATAAGAGGATCAGGTTTCTGTAAGAAGCTAGACAACCTTGTCAGGCCAATGGAGGTAGGAGGCTGCTTCCCTGCTTGGGAGGGAGCCGGCTCGGCAAAGAACAGAAGTCCCAGGAGGGGAGTCAGGGACAGGATGGGCTCTGAGTCCCAGGAAAGAGGGGTCCAGGAAGCCCCTTTGGGGTCTGACTCCAACTCCCTCCATCCCTGGCCCATTACCCTGCAGCTCTGGCTTCTTCCCTGACAGGATCTGGTAGTAGACATGGTAGCCACGCTCGCCTGGCAGCTGGAAGATCACCCGAGACTTCTCCAGGAGATCTGGGAACAAGGGGCGACACTGGCACACCACCTCCTGCATGTCCCCAGAATGGATGCCCCGACAGGAGAGGAGGTGGTAGGGGTGAGGAGTGGGGGGCATGCAGGGCAGGGGCGCCGCGTCTGCACACATGCTAGCGTGTGCTGGGAGTGTCTCTCCTTTGGTGCCTGTGTCACCGCATGGGCTATGGGTCTGTCTGTACGTCAATGTGTGTCCTCGTGTGTAGGGGCAGGAATGTGGGTATCTGTGCATATAGGCCCTTGTCTGTGGGGTGTCGGTCTGTGTGTGTCCATGTGCAGGCTGGGGTGTGAATTAAGACTTAGCCCTGTCACCACACGGCTGTGATTTTCCATCAGGATCTAGCTGTGCATGCCAAGATAGGGAGTGATGGGCATGGGGTGTCCCCCTCTAGTGTGGCTCAGGTGGGGCCGTGTCAGAATGAGAGGTGTTCGGGAGCTTCCCAGCAGGCGCCTGGAAGGATGGGGCAGGAGGGGCCAGGTCTCAGGGGCCAGAGAAAAGACGGGGGTGAGGATCAAATAACAAGGAGCCTGACTGGCCAAATAAGGGTTTGAGTCTCCATCTCCTGTCAGGTGACAGGATTTTTTTTTCTTTGAGACAAAGTCTCACTCTGTCACCCTGGGTTGAGTGCTGTGGCATCATAGCTCACAAAAACATCAGACTCTTAGGCTCAAGTGATCCTCTTATCTCAGCCTCCTAAGTAGCTAGGACTACAGGCACTTGCCACAATACTTTGCTGTTTTAGAGAAGATCTTGCTCTGGCTCATGCTGGTCTTGGACGCCTAAGCTCAGGCAATCCACCTGCCTCGGCCTCCCAAAGTGCTAGGATTACAGGTATGAGCCACGGCCCCCGGCTATGGATCACATTGGGGGATCTAGAGAAGGTTTTCAGCAGGGACAAGAGAAAGTATGGTTTGAAGAAGCAGCAGTAGAGAAGAGGAGTCTGGAAGACCACGCAGAGGCCAGTGTGACATTCCGGTGAGAGGTAAAGTGGCCTGAGCTGGGCAGTAGTCAGGGGATGGGAAGAAATGCCTAGAGCCCATCAGACTTGATGACAGGTCAGAGTGGAAGGCCTGGGCCCAGCCTCGCAGCTGCCCCTCCTCCCCACCTCCCTCACCTGCTCCCAGACTCACAGCTGTCAATGTCCGCAGATGCCAGCTTCCCAGAGGGACCAAAGTGAATGCGGATGAACTTGCCCTGAGGACAGAGGAGTAGCCCTCAGTTGGGGGGGCTGGGCCAAGGGCTCCCACTGCCTTGTGCCCTCCCTGCTGGTGACCCTGCTCTGGCCCCAGACCCCCTGACCTCGCTCCCACTGTGCCAACTCACAAAGCGAGAGGAGTTGTCGTTCCTCAGGGTCTTGGCATTGCCAAAAGACTCCATGGCAGGGTTGGCCTCGATGATTTGATCCTCGAGGGTGCCCTAGTGGGGTGGTGAGATGAGGGGTCTGTCAGGCACTATGCCCACCAACTGGGAGGCCAGAGTCGCCCACAGCGCCCTCTGGATGTACAGGGGAGAGGGCTGTCCCCAGGACCTCGTAATTGCCACCTGCCCTACTTGCACAGGCCCCACACTTACCCCAGTCTTTGTTGCTGGAAATTGCTGGGGGCAGAAGGCAGACAAGGTTAGAGGGTGTGACATCTCACCAGGTTGGGAATGAGGGTCAGGAGGGCAGCAGTTAGCAGGATAGTGAAGGTTAGTCACTCAGAAGTGTAGCCCCCACCCTAGTGCCCATGCCTGACCCTCCTAGAGCTATTGGAAGGAAAAATGCCAGAAAGTGGACTTGAGCACAGTCCGAGCCAGGGTCTGGAGGTAGGGGCAGCACCTGGGGTCTCTCACTCGAAGCCCTTCCTCTCCCCCAACTCTGTCTCTGGCCTCTTTAGTATCTCATCGTTTCAACACACCTCTGCTTCAAGCTCTATAGGCCTCCAAACGAAAATCTACTCTCCTAGAGCCCAGCTCAAGTGCCCCCTCCTCTAGGAAGGCCCCCATGATGCTCTGAAGCTGGAGGAGGCGCTTCTCGCTCTGAGCCTTCCTATCCCAACTCTTCTTTGGTCCCCCCTATACACTTCTCCTTCGTAATGTGATTAGGTGTCTTGTACGGCCTTGCCAGGTGCATACAATTAGCTATAATTTGCAAAGACAAAACTAACTCCACACAATGAGGCGACAGCAATGGGGAGGTATGAGCCCCATGCCCTGCCTCCCGTGACACCTACAGCTCTCCTATGTCACCTGGAGGGACTTACTGAATTGAGCAGAACCTCCATCCTCTCCTCCTAGACTCTTCCTTCCCTCTCTTTTCCTTTCCTTCTCTTCCCTACCCTAGATGTCTTAAGACAAGAAAGAAAGGGAGAGGAAGGAATGGCTTCTGGAGAGAACAGATAAGACACCAAGGATATTGCGGTCATTCATTCACTTCCAGAGAATCAAGACTTAGAAATACCCCAGGGGCATTGGACAGTGGGAGGCAGGAGCCTCTACTGGACAGAAGCCTCCTCCCCATATACTCCTGTTCAGTGTGTTTCTGCAGGGCTCTCTCTGGGCTGTTTGGCCAAATCTGGGACCAAGGGAAGGGAGCTTGAAAAGTTTTTAAGTTCCTGCATCCATAGCACTTGTGGTCAGCCTTTCCCCTCCACCTCCCTTGCCTGATCCACTCCCCTGAACTCCACTGGCCCAGGTGCTCCCCCGCCCCAACCCTTCTAGCTGGGACACTGCCAGCTCTGGCCTCTCTCTGCCATCTTTTCCTGTCCCTGGACCAACCCAACTTTTTACAGCATCCCCAGAGACCATTTAGGAGTTTGGAAAACAGGGCAGGAAAGGGAGGGAGGAAAAAGTACCAAAAAGTCAACAAAACAAAAACAATAACCACAACAACAAAAAACCAAAACTGAAATAAAAATCAAAAATCAAGAAAATCAAATGGGGAAAAGGGAAAAGGCAAAAAGAAAAGAAAAAGTGAAAAAAAAAAAAAAAGAAAGAAAGAAAGAAAGAAAAGAAAAAAATGCCCAGAATAAAGCAAGGCTCAACAAGACCAGGAGAGAGGGCAGTGTCGGGGGGAGGCCTTGGGCTTCTGGAAAGAAAAGAAGCTCCTTTGGGGGTAGCCACAGAGCCCCGAAGAGCAGGCCCTTGGGCTAGAAATAGAATGTTGTACCTCAAAAACAAAAACAAAATTTAAAAAACTAGGCCCCTACTGTTTGGAAATTTCTAAAAACTATACAGAAGTCCTAGGGCGCAAAATTGCCCCACCAACCCAGTTGTTGAAAATGCCAGTGCCTTCACTGGCCAGAGACAGCTCCTTCTGATTGGCAGCAGGTAACTGTCTCTGGTGCATGAAAACCAAGAAAACAATCACTTCTTAGTAAAAGCAGCCTGTCTATTTAATAGTATACTCTTTCAAAATATAAAGGTCACAATGGAAAAAAGTTTAAGAGTAGTGATGTGGTCTCTGTGTTGGAGATGGGAACATCGAGGAAGGCTCAGAACAGAGGTACACAGTGTGTCAGAGGTGGCCACAGCCTTTCTGGTCAAGCCTTGCTCCAGCCAGAGTCCCCCAGAAGGGTGGGAGGCTCAGGCAGGGCTGGGGAGTAAAATTAAAAAAAAAAAAAAAAAGGAAGGGAAGAAAGAAAAGAAAACCAGCGAGAAGCAGTAGGGGGCGGTGCCCGAGTGGGCAAGTCTTACGGCCTTCTTGCCTGGCCCGTCTCCCAGGGCAGCGACGATGGCAAAGTACTGAATGACCCGCTTGGTGTTAACCGTCTTACCGGCCCCCGACTCTCCGCTTGGACGACACAAACATGAGTCACCAACGCCCATCTGGCCTAATTCCCCTCAACGCCCAATACCCCACCCCTCAAGCAGAATCCCCTTTTCCCCCTTCCTCTCAACTCAGTATCCCCAACTCAAAACACCTAGGGAGAGATCAACCCTCAGAGGTGTTGTTTACAAAGCAAGCCAGCATAGAGCACCGTCCCTGTGAGATAATACACACTGTTTGCTGAGCACTTAGTGCCAGGCTCTGGCCAAGTACTCTTCCTCCATTGGTTTAATTAAGCCCCGGAAACCATTATCATCTCCATTTTATGGATAATGAAATAGACCTCCAAAGTTCTGTGACTGTCCCTGCTGTGTGCCAGGTACTGACTTACAACTTCGTGTGGTGGGTAGGATTGTTTTGTTTTTATTAGTGAGACTCAGAGACCCAAGAACATACGTTGGGGAGTGAAAACATGAGAACATGAACTCAGGTCATGTGTTAAAAGCCTTTGTTTGCTCTCTCTCTCTCTCATACACACACACACACACACACACACACATACACACACACATCCATGCTGGCTTGGCTGGGCATAACCTGGCATGTAAGAACTCTGTCATTTTCCAATGGAGGCAATGTAAGGATCAGAGATAAGATCCAATGTAAAGAAATGGTGAAGAGGAAGAAGGGGAAGGGCATCTCCCATCAGCCCTTGACCCAGAATTAGAATTTCCCAAAGGATCAGGTGCAAGATTCCAGGCCCAGGGGAAGAAGGGTGTCTAGGCTGGTGACCACTCTGATGCTTGGGCATCCATCCCTGCTCCTGACCCCAAAATACATCTGCCCAGAATGGGGCAGAGAAAATGCCCTGATTTAGCTTCAGCAGGGACACTAGCTCTAGGTGGTAAAAGCCCTGCCCTGAGCACTTTTGAGTCAATTCTGGGGAAAGACTTTGGTTCTGCCCTCCTGCTGCTAGATGGCCAGCATTTCCTACCCTACCCCTGCAGCCCCACACTCACGTGATCAGCATGGACTGGTTCTCTCGGTCTGGGGGAAGGGGAGGGGATAGAGAAGTCAGCAAGTGAGGGATTAGCCACACGCGGAACCCTTTGGGTGTCTTGGCCCTGGGGCAGTCCCCACCACCACCCAGGGCCACAAATGGGAAGGCAGCTCCCACGTAAGAGACAGAATGGCTGCTCTAGAGTGTTCAGCAGCACCCAAAGGAGGGCGTGTAAGTGGAGGGACGGGTTGGGGAGCCGAGCGGAGGTGGCCCTTACTGCGCAGCATGTCGTTGTAGGCGTTGTCTGCCACCGCATATATATGGGGCGGGGCCTCAGAGCGGCGCTTTCCTTTGTAAGCGACCACTACGGTGGCAGTGTAGACCGGGAGCCATTTGTAGGGGTTGATGGTGACGCAGAAGAGGCCTGAGTAGGTCTGAGGAAAGAGTGTATCAGTTGGGTTTTTTGGGGGGTCCTCCAAGTTCCCATCCCAGGCTCCTGTCTACAACACCATGACCTCTGCGATATTCCTCTAGGAGCCACTTGACTTGCCATGCCACACCCTCTGTGGCTGTCCTGGCCTCATCCCTTACTTCTGCCACCAGCCCACCCCACCTTCAAAGCCCCACAGCTGAGCTGCTCGGCCGGGTGCTGGCCCCGCTCCTGCCACTCACAGCCACGCCCAGCGCCATGGCCCCGCCTCTAGCCCCGCCCCACTCCACATAGGCCCCGAGGGCAATGCTCACATAGATCATCCAGCGAGCGTAACGCTGGCGCAGGTTGTGCAGCACGGCAGCCTCGTTCAGGTGTGTCATCATGGCCATGTCCTCCAGTAGGTCGAAGCGGGGTGGGTTCATGGGCTGCAGATCGCTTTCGCGCACTGTCAGCACCTACCAGAGAGGCTGGCTGGGTCATGTAGTGAACAGGGAGGACTTCCTCCCAGACCCCCTTCCTCCACAGTGTGGAACCTGGTGGCCAGAAGCCCCCAGGGGGGCAGGAAAGAGGGAGCTGAACCTTCTGGTCTTTGGTCTCCACGGTGACTTTGCCCCCCAGAGCCTCCGACTTGACCTCAGCCTCCACGTAGGCCTCCTGTTCATCCGGCACCCAGACTCGCTTCTTTCCTGAGTTATACAGAGACCATGGGACTTTGAGAGGGGTTGAGACACCTACAGGGGGCTGGACAGCTGAGGCTCCCAAGCCCTGTCTGTAGTGCTGTGCCCCCCTCAGAAGGCCTCTGCCAGGACACAGGAGTCCCGGTGAGGAATCCTCCCAATCCACAACCCTGGAAGGGCAAAGGAGGAAGGGTCCCTAGAGATCGCCTTTTAATGATTCCCTGGTTGGAGTAACAGTCCAGATTACACATGTGGGTCCAGATCCCTGCTTTAACCATATTTGCCCTGTGACCTCAGAAACATCATTCTCTCTGGACCCATTCTGTCAAGTGCAGGGCATTACGGGGGTCTCCTCAGGTCTCAAATCGAGCAGCCCCTCAACATCAGGTCCTGCCTCCCCTATTTCACAGAAGATCAAACCCAGGCCTCCTAATTTGTTTTTTTGTTTTTGTCTCACTCTGTTCCCTAGGCTAGAGTGCTGTGGCCTTAGCAGCTCACAGCAACCTCAAACTCCTGGGTTCCACCTCAGCTTCATGAGTAACTCACACTACAGGCACCTGCCACCACGCCCAGCTAACTTTTCCATTTTTAGTAGAGACCATCATCTCGCTCTTGCTCAGACTGGTCTCAAACTTCTGAGCTCAAAAGACCCTCCCACCTCAGCCACCAGAGTGCTAGGATTATAGGAGTGAGCCAACACACCCAGCCCAGGCCTTTTAATTTTGTGTCCTGTGCTCTTTCCTGCCTGGCCAGCTGACCCCAGAGTCTAGATTCCGAGATGGTTAAAAGCATGGATTGAGGCTGCAGACCACCAGGTTCTATTCCCTGCTCTGCCAAGTGCCTCAGTCAGGACCACCTACATAACTTGCAGGCCTTAGTACAAAATGATAACATGAGCCTCCTTGTTAAAAACTTAATAAAACTTTCAAAGTGGCAACAGCAGAACATTAAATCAAGTGCAACACCCTTCTAAGCTGGTGCCCTGTGCAATTGCAGAGGTTGTACCTCTATGAAGCTAGGCCTGTCTCTGGTCCCCACCTCCCCAGGCTGCTGAGTTGATGCATGGAAAGTCATCTGCTCTGAGCCTGGCACCCAGTAAGCACTTGATACACACTGCCTATTGTTATTATTGTCCTGTGAGCAAACCAGGTCATAAATAGTACAGCCTTTATTCCTGCCCCTAATAAACAATGGCTTTGGCTCTGGGGAAAGCACTAAAAATAACCCCAGCACAGGTCTTGTGGACATGTGGAGGTAGCCTGCACATGTGGCTCAGGCTCCAGCCTGAGTCCTCACGGACTATATATGTAGGAGGTAGGTCATATTATCCCATTTAACAGAGAAACAAACCAAGGCTTATGCATAGAACCAGAATAATACACAGGGTCCCTGGGATTTTAGCCTCCAGTCCATGGCTAAAACTGTCAGGCTCTTTGACCCTAAACTTTTAAACCCTAAACTGAGAGCCACCTTTCCCCACCCCATAAGAGCTTCTGAGGCTATACCTCTCCCCTCTTAACCTCACTTACCATCCCATGGGACAGTGTGCACCTTCATTAACTCCTGATATCCCTGGCGGAGATAGCGGGCTGACTCTCCAAGTTCACTCACATCCATCATGGTGGTGGCACTGAGAGGTGGAGGAGGAGGTACTGGAAGTCTTGGAGGTTCAAGATGGCCCAAGGCAGCAGGCACTGGAAGATGGCAATGATGAGAGGACTGCAGAGCTGGGGGATACAAACAGGGCATGATCCTCCAACCCCCAAGACCAGATACTAGTTAACTCCTCTGGGCTCCCTACCTCTGCCTGCCTGGGTGAGCGTCCAACACACACACACATACACACACAACCTCAGACACCACAGCCTCCTTCTCTACAGGTGCGGAAGACTCCTGTCCACCCATAGGTACTCTTACCCACCACCCGGCCTCCTGCCCTCCCTCCAGTTCTGGCCCCAGCCCTGATTACCCACCTCAGTACCACGGTGAGGACAGGGAGCTGTGCTACCCCTTTTATTGCCACAGTCAAGGTCAGCGGAGGAGAGCTATGTCAGCAATCTCCACGTGTCACAGCCCCCCCAGCCTGGCCACAGGACACAAAAGGCAAATTCCCTTTTATCTCCACAGCACGGTCCGGGGCTATTTTTACCTCCCATTGTCAGGGGATCACAGAGGCAGAGAGAGACACTCCACTGAGAGACAGAGAGGCTGGGAATCAGAAACTGATGGGGCAGGGACACGGTAGTGAGAGATTTGGTAAGGAGCTCAGAAAGAGAAACTGAGTCACAGAGAATCTGATATGCCCAGAAAAATACCCACACCCCCAGATACAGAGAGCAGGCAGACTCAGAAGGGGCCACAGAATGCCCTCTGGGGCCATCTGGTCCAACCCTTTTTTTGCGCCAGGGAAAGCACTGACCAGTCTTACAAACCAGCAGTGGCAGAGACCAGGTCAAGAAGAGAAGCCAGGAGGCAAAGGCGTTCCTCTCCAGCACCTGGATACTCTCTCTTTCTCCCCTGCCCCTGTCCCCATCTCTCTGAGGGCTCCCTGGGAAAGTCATCCATGAAGAAAACCAGACCTGGGATCATGGAATAAAGGAATGATTTGGCTGAAGCAGAAACAAACCAAAGATATTTGAGCCAGTTAAGACCCCCTCCATATTCTGACATTCAAGATGCACAGGAAGCCAACCTCCTGCAGCCCAGTCTCAACAGGGGTGGGGGCGCTGGCACTCATTGTGCCTGATACAGGCTTCAGAATGTGTCATGGCAGTTCCAGGCTCTCCTGTCCATCACCTCAGTCAAGGTCCAGGGACGCCATAGAATTTTAAAAGCAGAGAATGAAAGGATCGAAGAATTGAACTGTAGGCACTAGACACATAGAACTAGAGTTCCAGAGCCAAGATTCCAACCAGATGTCAAACCAGGCTGACATAGACAAATCTTATGTAAGATAGGTTACAAATACATTGATACGCTGCATAAAATGTATAGAAATAATTTTATCTTTTATTTATTTCTTTATTTATTTTTACAGGGGTTTTTTTGGCTGGGGCTGGGTTTGAACCCTCCACCTCCGGCATATGGGGCCGGTGCCCTACTCCTTTGAGCCACAGGCACCGCCCTTATCTTTTATTTTTATTTTTGGGGGGAGATAGTGTCTCACTCTGTTGCCCTGGGAAGACTGCAGTGGTGTCATTATAGCTCACAACAACCTCAAACTCTTGGGATCAAGAGATCCTCTTGCCTCAGCCTCCTGAGTAGCTGGGACTACAGAAGCCCACCACCACATCCAGTTAGTTTTTTAATTTTTTTTTTTTTTTTTTTTTTGAGACAGAGCCTCAAGCTGTCACCCTGGATAGAGTGCTGTGGCATCACAGCTCACAGCAATCTCCAATTCCTGGGCTCAAGCAAGTCTCCTGCCTCTGCCTCCCAAATAGCTGGGACTACAGGTGCCCACCACAACACCCGGCCATTTTTTGGTTGCAGCCGTCATTGTTGTTTGGCGGGCCTGGGCTGGATTCGAACCCGCCAGCTCAGGTGTACGTGGCTGGCGCCTTAGCCCGTTGTGCCATAGACGCCAAGCCTAGTTTTTTAGTTTTTGGTAGAGACAGGGTCTCGCTCTTGCTCAGGCTGGTCTTGAACTACTGAGCTCAAGTGATCCACCTACCTCAGCCTCCCAGAGTGCTAGGATTATAGGTGTGAACCACCATACCCAGCCTCTACTCCATTAGTAGAAATGGAGTCTCACTTTTGCTCAGGTTGGTCTCCAACTCCTAAGTCCAAATGATCCTCCCACCTAGGCCTCCTAGAGTGCTAGGATTACAAATGTGAACCATCACATCCAGCCTATAGAAATAATTTTAGGGCAGTGCCTGTGGCTCAGTCAGTAAGGCGCCGGCCCCATATACCAAGGGTGGCGGGTTCAAACCCAGCCCCGGCGGAACTGCAACAAACAACAACAAAAATAGCCAGGCGTTGTGGTGGGCGTCTGTAGTCCCAGCTACTTGGGAGGCTGAGGCAAGAGAATTGCCTAAACTCAGGAGTTGGAGGTTGCTGTGAGCTGTGTGACACCATGGCACTCTACCAAGGGCGATGATTTGAGATTCTGTCTCTATTTAAAAAAAAAAAAAAGAAATAATCTTAAAGATACAGGCAAAAGTACCCTACGATGATGGAAGTGGAAGGAGGAGCGGTCCTTTGAAGGAGAGTAATGACTGGAGAAGCACAGGAGAGCCTCTGAGATGCAGGAAATGCCCTAGTGACACTGAGCTGTGTGGTGGTTACACAGGTATGTTCACCTCATAAAACAAGTCACGTTGGGCATTTAAGATGTATGTACCTTACTGTTGGTATGTCACATGAGAACTTCTTTTAAAATACATTGCCCGGCAGTGCTCAGTGGGTAGGGTGCTGGCCACATACACCCAGGCTGGTGGTTTTGAGCCTGGCCTCAAAAACAATAAAGACAATTGCAACCAAAAAATACCTGGGTGTTATGGCAGGCACCTGTAGTCCCAGCTACTTGAGAGGCTGAGGCAAGAGAATCTCTTAAACCCAAGAGTTTGAGGTTGCTGTGACCTGTGACGCCACAGCACTCTACCTAGGGCAACACCTTGAGACTCTGTCTCAAAAAAATAAATAAAATAAAATAATAAAATACATTGCCTGGGGCCCAGCCTAGCTCAGTGGTTAGGGCGCCGACCACATACACTGGGGCTGGTGCGTTCAAAACGGCTGGACCTGCTAAACAACGATGAGAACTACAACAACAACAACAAAAATAGCCGGGCAGTGTGGAGGATGCCTGTAGTTTCAGTTACCTGTGAGGCTGGGGCAAGAGAATCACTTAACCCCAAGAGTTTGAGGTTGCTATGAGCTGTGACGCCACGACACTATACCAAGGGTGAGTGACCAAATGAGACTCTGTCTCAAAAATAAATAAATAAATAACGATAAATAAATAGGGCGGCACCTGTGGCTCAGTGAGTAGGGCGCCAGCCCCATATACCGAAAGTGGCAGGTTCAAACCTAGCCCCAGCCTAACTGCAACAAAAAAAATAGCTGGGGGCGGCGCCTGTGGCTCAGTGACTGGGGTGCCGGCCCCATATGCCAGAGGTGGTGGGTTCAAACCCAGCCCCAGCCAAAAACTCCAAAAAAAAAAAAAAATAGCTAGGCGTTGTGGCAGGTGCCTGTAGTCCCAGCTACTTGGGAGGCAGAGGCAGGAGAATCGCTTGAGCCCAGGAGTTGGAGGTTGCTGTGAGCTGTGATGCCATGGTGCTCTATCCATGGTGACAGCTTGAGGCTCTGTTTCAAAAAAAAAAAAATAATAATAATAAATAAATAAAATACATTGCCTGGGCTGGGCATGGTGGCTCATGCCTGTAATCCCAGCACTTTGGGAGGCTGAGACGGGTGGATTGCTTGAGCGCAGGAGTTTGAGACCAGCCTAAGCAAGAGCAAGTACCCATCTCTGCTAAAAATAAAAAAACTAGCCAGGCGTTGTGGAGGGTGCCTATACTCCCAGCTACTCAGGAGGCTGAGGCAACAGAATGTCACCTGAGCCCAAGAATTTGAGGTTGCTGTGAGCTATGATGCCACAGCACTCAACCCCAGGAAGATTGTGTGAGACTGTCTCCAAAAAAAAAAAAAAAATTGCCAAATCTGGCAATATTAGAATTGCAAATGCCCAGACCCTTTTAGGAATTAATCCTACAGATTTTTCTTTTGAGTGGACATTTAGATTGTTTCCAATCTTTTGACATTACAATCAGATCTATGGTGAATAATCTTGTACAGTCTGTTGAATTTTCATACACTATTAAAGAAACAGAAATTGTGAGAAATTATCCCCCTTGGACCTTCTTTCACTCACTCTCCCTCCCCCAGGGCAACACAATCCTGACTTCTAACCTCACAGGTTAGTTTTGTCAATTTTCAAGAATTATTTGAATGGAATCCTACAGTGTGTATTCCTTTCTTCTTTTAACATAATGCTTGCAAGTACATCATTCTGTTTTAATTTTCTTTATAGAGCTTCAGTTGTTTCTGCCTGCCTCCCGCTACTAGAAAGGAACCCCATGAGGGCAGGAGGTTGTTCTATGTCCCTAGCACCTTGCAAACGCCTGCACACAGTAAAAGGTCATTAAATTTCTATGGAGCAAGTGAATGAACCAAACCTGATAGTTTATATTATAGGGTTTTAATCTCTCTTTAGTGTCAGAGGCTGGAGAGCTGGGCACAAGCAATTTATAGAAAGCCTAGGCAGTGGAAAAAATTCTTTTCACTGTTCAAAGATGCTCAGAATGCAGGGCTTTTTTTGCCCAGGAACCAAGCAACAGAGTTAGCCTGGAGAATCAGAAACTCTAACTAGTCTAACCTATACCAAATATAATGTAGATCCAAATTCTAGAATTACCTGCTCAGTGTATAAACCTGGGGCTGGGAAACCAACCCTAAACTGGAGGCTTCGGTTCCACTACCCAGGGCAGATCTTCCCGTTGAGATAAGCTCACAGACAACCATGACGAAGCAAAGAAGAAACCCAGCGCTCAGAGAGAGGCAGTTAAGTGCCAGCATGCACACGGACCTGAGGTCCTAAGACTTTAAATACCTGGAGCGTTGTCCTGGAGCAGAGAGAGTCTCACTGCTGGGCAGTGCTAGGAAGCAGAGGTTGAATGCACCCAAAGAAGGACATTTTCACACTCTGAGCCAGTTTGCAGCAGAAGAGGCTGCCTTGGAAAGACGCGAGCCTGCCAGCCAGGGCAGACTCAAACAGATGCTGCCCTGGGCTTGAGGCTTTGGACTGGAGGACTCCTGAAGTCTGTTCTATCTTCAGTAGTGCAGGATTCCAGGATTTTAGAATCCAGCCCAAAACATTTCTGCCAGAAATACACCCCAGTACCTGAAGTTCCTTTTTTGGGTCAGAATCTTTCTTTGGATAAAGCATTAAAGGACTGTGAGAAAACGATGATACAGCTAGAAAGGACATGTGGATTCAATTCAGCATGTATGTGACAGCCTCTAGCCTGTGTCCAGGATTAGAACAAGAGACATTCACTGTCCAGGCAAGATGCTCGAGTAAGATGTGAGAATGGAGGCATTAGAATGATAAAAGCAAGTTTGATACCCAGGCTAGCAAGAAAAGGGGCATGACAACAAGGTCCCTTCCCTCATAGAGCTGACATTTCCCTGGGGAAGCAAAAAATAAACAAATACATTTTTAAGGTAATTAAGATTGTGGCAGGGCTGGGCATGGTGGCTCATACCTATAATCCTAGCACTGTGGGAGGCCAAGACTGGAGGATGGCTTGAGATCAGGAGTTCAAGACCAGCCTCAGCAAGAGTGAGACCCTGAGTCCTCTAAAAATTGAAAAAGTAGCCGGATGTGGTGGCGGGCACCTGTAGTCCTAGCTACTCAGGAGGCTGAGGCAAGAGGATGCCGGGACCCAGGAGTTTGAGGTTGCATTGAGCTATGATGACAGCACTGCACTCTCCCTGAGGCGACAAAGCAAGACCCTGTCAAAAGAGAGAGAGAGAGAAAGAAAGAAAGAGAAGGAGAGGGTGGCGCCTGTGGCTCAGCGAGTAGGGCACTGGCGCCATATAAGGTGGCCGGTTCAAACCCAGCTTCGGCCGAACTGCAAAAAGAAAAATAGCCGGGCATTGTGGCGGGCGCCTGTAGTCCCAGCTACTTGGGAGGCTGAGGCAAGAGAATGGCTTAAGACCAGGAGTTGGAGGTTGCTGTGTGACGCCATGGCATTCTACTGAGGGCGATAAAGTGAGACTCTGTCTCTACAAAAAAAAAAGAAAAGAAAAGAAAAAGAAAGAGAAAGAAAGGAAGGAAGGAAGGGAGAAAGAAAGAGACTGTGGCAAATGCTCTGAAGGAAATAAGGAGAATACTGTTTTGGGCAGTAATGGAAGTGTACTCTACTAAGGTTGGTCAGCGAGGGCCTCTGAAGAGGTGACATCTAAAGTGAGACCGAGGAATAAAAAGGATCTGGACAAGCTAGGAGCCTTTGGAAGGGTGATGTGAGGTTTAATAGTGAGCGCTCTGGCTGCCATCTACAGAATGGCCTTGGAAGGGGCCAGGGCTGCAGCAGGGAGAGCAGCAAAGAGGCTGCTGTGTCACCAGGTGAGAGAGGCCGGGTCTGGGCGAGTGGAGGCACTGAAGGTGGGGAAGGGCCAGGCAGCAAGACCTAGAATTCCAAGGCCAGGGAGATTGGAGGTGGGCCTGAGGGCCCTGCTGGCTGAGGCAGGGCCACTAGGCCGTAAAGAGAGGCGAGGCTGGACTGAACAGTTGGGACCGGACTGTGAAGGGCTTCAAAGGCAGATTAGGATTTGGTGCTTTATCCCGCAGAAGTTGGGGCACCATCAAAGGCATTTTTATTTATTTTTTCATCAAAGAGCTCTGAACAAGAGAATTTGACAGTGTGGTCAGATTTATGTACACATAAGCTCCTGGTGGCAGCTGGTGTGGAGAGTAAGGCCTGGGGCAGGAAGACTTACTCCGAGGAGGCTGTTGTAACGGTCCAAACGCAAGGCGGCCAGGCCCCGAAAAGGGGCCCCCTACCCTGGCATCCTGAGGGTGGCTGGGCCCATGCCTGTCCCAGGTTTGTCCCCCTCCTGGGGCCCTGGGCAGCTGCAGAGGGCCCGAGTGGGCCCCAGCTCTGATGCTTCAAGCAAAAAATAGGATGAGGGCGGCCAAAAGGCATCAGGGTTGTTTATCCGGAGGAGAGACGCCTCAGCATGGATTTATGACCGAAAAGTTACTGAGGGGAGGGGTGGGGAACCAGCTGTCCCCCATCCTCACAAAGGACAAACAAAGGAGGGGACTGTGTCTAAGCTACAACAAGAGGTTGGAAGTTAGACACAGAATCAGAGGACGAAGGGGCCCTTTAGTGCTCATGCAAAACAACTTTCTAATTGGATGGTGGGGAAAACTGAGGCAGAGTGGAAGAAGCATGTCCTTGCCAAGGCCACACAGTGAATTAAAGCTATGACTAAACCCAGCAGCACAACCTCTTAATCTGAAGACCCCAGGGGCCTCCTAGGGCACTCACAAGGGTACCTGTGACTGCCTCCTGAAGAGCTCTGGGACATGTCTGCCGCAGGGAGCGATGTGCACGTGCAACCATCTTGGGGGCATGGACAGAAGGGCCCGTGCTGGACCAAGGTGCTCTGGACCCCAGCATGGGCTCTGGTCCAGGTCTCTCATTTGCTACATTCTTGAGTTCAGCCTTTGCCTTAGGTCCTCACTGGGTCCCT
The DNA here is from genome assembly GCA_963574655.1 of Perodicticus potto. Lineage (NCBI taxonomy): Eukaryota > Metazoa > Chordata > Mammalia > Primates > Lorisidae > Perodicticus > Perodicticus potto. The sequence continues at coordinate 4,644 of CAUYRH010130333.1, read as the reverse complement.
CCACCCCCTCTCACTGTTTTTGGTATTTGGTGGGGGTCCCTTCTGTCTCTCCAGAGTATTGGTCTTTCTGTGTCACACTGTCTGTCTGTCCTCCGAGACTCTCTATTTCTGTCTTGGAATCTGACTCTATCTCTCTAAAGCTGAGCTAAGCTAAGCCAACCTCCCACCCGCAGGGGGCCCCGACTGGTAGAGTGCCCCTCCATGTAGACAATGCTCAGGCCCAGTGCCCAGGCTGGGACAGGTGACAGCAACTGTGGATCTATCTATAGCTCCCTTGCCCTTCAATTGTTCCCCACTTCAAACAATGGTTGGGCCTTGGATTAGAGCTACCTCCCACCAGCCCTGCTGAAATGGATCCCAGGGGATAGTGGATGAGCCTCAGGAGAGCCACATGGTGACCTCGTGTCTACTTCTGGCTGGACCTCCATATTCCCACCTATAACTCTGGGTCCTAACATCTTCTAGTTTAGAGTCTATGTGACTACAGGCCTTGCGAATAAGGGAACGGGGTGTCTAAACATGGGCATGTGGGTGTCAGACGTGTGGGTTTCCCTCCTCCTGCTTGGCTAACAGACACTCATGGCACTGGGATGCCAGTTCCATGAGGACAGAGACCTGGTCTTCCTTAGACTCTGCCGTATCCCAGCCTCAGCCTGGTACATGGTAAATATTCAACACCCATTTCCTACCTTGTCCCTTAGGAAGAGGAAGGGCACACCTCATGGTGACTCAGCACGGAGCAGCAATATGTAACATCTCATCCAAAATCAGACTGCCTGGGTTTTAATCCTGGCTCTACCACTTACCAGCTATGAAGTCTTGGAAAATTATTTAACCTCTTAACAACAGAGATCCACAATGAATACCTCCTTCACCAGGCTGTGATGAACGTCGTGTGAGTTAAAACATCCAAAGTGCTTAGGATAGAGTTCAGGCACTGTTACTGTTATTTCCAACACAGATCATTAAGTTTAAAAGTGAGGAGGAGGGGCAGTGCTTGTGGCTCAGTGAGTAGGGCGCTGGCCCCATATACCAAGGGTGGCAGGTTCGAACCCAGCCCCGGCCAAACTGCAACAAAAAAATAGCCAAGCGTTGTGGGGAGACCCAGTTACTCAGGAGGCTGAGTCAAGAGAATCGCCTAAGCCCAAGAGCGGAAGGTTGCTGTGAGCGGTGATGCTACGGTACTCTACCGAGGGTGACAAAGTGAGACTCTGTCTCTAAAAAAAATAAAATAAAATAAAAGTGAGGAGGAGAATCTATGGGACATGGGGAGAAAGAGATTAGCATACCTATGTGCGTATCTGTGGATGGACTACCTTTGGAAGTCACTCAAGAAGCTAGACACGGTGGTTGGTGGCTGTGGACAGGGAAAGCAGAGAGACTGTTTTTTCCCCTTGTATTCCCTGTATACCTTTTGAATTTTAAATCAGGTATACGTATAACCTATTTTTTAAATGTCTGCTAAATGAATAAGGGTCACTTCCAATATGATCCTTAAAAAAAAAAAAGCCCCTCCTCTGTGCCAGTGGGAAGAGGCCTGGGTGAGGACTGGTCTTCAGGGTGTGGGCCCATTGCCTTCAGCCCTGGGTCAGGCAGCCTGGATGAGTCCCAGCCACACCCTCTTTCCCAGTGGTGAATAAGCTGTGTCCACACAAAACCAATTTAGAGCAAACAGTGAGCCAGAAAGGAGGCTTCCCAGCTTCCAGGCTGAGCGGCAGGGGTGGAGGGAGCAGTGGACGCAGGCCCTGTCCTCTCCCCTGGCCCTAACCTCCCTCTCTTCATCCCAAGCTATTCTTAGAGCCTAGATAATGCCAGCAGTCTTCTGCTCATATCAGCTTCCCGAGCCACACAGCCCTGAGAGGCCCCATCCTACCCCCACTCCGTTGTGTTTGGGCCTCCCTGCCAGGTATGGGCATCTGGCTAGCTCGAGCCTCTCCAGTGCATGGGCTGCACACACCAGGTGGGTCACCACAGGTAGGTAAGGGCCTGGGTGGTGGGCCCTTCAAACTTTCCCCTGCCTGGAAGATGGGAGAGACAGAAAGGCCTAAGGGACAGCCTAGGGTAAGAGGTGTACCTCCATAGGTCACTATCCAGATAGTTTGGCCTAAACCCAGGCTCCAAACTATGCAAAATAAAAGGGGTGGGGCTATGGGCACGAGTTAGCTAGGGGGCCTGGGGGAGGGAGAGAGCCTGGGAGGCCACTGTATGGAGGAGGGAGGAAGCCAACAGTAGGGCGGGAGAAGAGAAGACAGAGCAGGGTCAGACTGCTCAACTTGCTATGTGACCTTAAACAGTTCTCTTTTCCTCTTGGAGCTCCATTTTCCATCACAAAATGGTCATAACTTTATTCCACTGAGTCATTGTGTGGATTCAGATAACGTCTGTAAAGATCTTAGCCTGTCCCAACCCAGAATAAGCACCGTGTAACTGTTTGGTAATAGTGTTCGCTCCCTAAGAGTAGGCAATGTTTCTCTTTCAGCTTTGCACGAGCAGGGACTGGGTTGGGCTTGGTGTACATTAGGACTGCCTCTTTAGATCTTTACTTTGCCATTGCCAGCTAAGTGGTCCTGAGCAAGTTATTTAACCTCTTTAACTTGGGTTCCTTCTCTACAAAATGAATATACAGAGAATACCAGCCTTGTAATGTCACTGAAAGAAATAAAGTGCTTCCTTCTCCCTTGGTAAGAGGTAAAGGATGTGATGTGAGGCTGCGCCTGTGTGTGCATTGGGGTGCTGTGGTAGAGAAGCTTTGGGTCTGCCACTTTACAGATGGGATCTGAGACAGTGCCCAGGGAAACCAACAATCTGGAAGAAAGGTCCTAGTGGACCCAACATGTGGCAGGAGAGTCCCAGGATCTTGTAATAGTACAGCCCAGTCCACCCCCCAAATCCTGAGCCAAAGCCAAGGCCCTGCCTGGGGTTTCAGCATCACCATGGGCTTTCCCCGGCCTGGGCCAGCTTTCCATTTAGTTCAGTTTCACAAACATCATCCTCTGATGCCCTCCACATTGGATCTGCTACCTGGCTTGCTCCTAAAGCTCAGGAGTGTCAGACTGATGGGAGACACAGGCAGAGACAGTTAATGACAACTGACACGGGAGCCTCTGGGGAAGGGGCGCTTAGCCCAACCTGGTCATCCACAAAAAGCCAAACAGAGCTGAAGTGGGAGGGGAGAGTGGGTTGTGGCACTACCATCATGGTCAGTCAGCTAGGGAAGTGAGGGGCAGACAGAGGCTAGAGTGAGAGCCTTCTCTAATAATAGCCAGGTATTGTGGTGGGTGACTGTAGTCCTAGCTACTCAGGAGGCTGAGGCAAGAGGATTGCTTGAGCACAGGAGTTTGAGGTTGCTGTGAGCTATGAGGCCATGGCAATCTACTGAGGGTGACAAAGAAGTCTCTGTCTCTAAATAAATAAATAAAACTTGTGCTCAAGGGGGGGCTCATGTCTTTGGGTTAATGAAGTCCAGCTTTGCAGAAAGGTGGGCAGTATGCCCTGAGGTATGAGCAAGCAGAGCCACCCTCAGGACATTCACAATGGAGCAGTGGCACTGCCACATGCATTGGGCTGGTTTCCCAGCTTAAACTTGGAGCCTCAAGCTGGTCTTGAACTCCTGAGTTCAGGCAATCCATCTGCCTCAGCCTCCCAGAGTGCTACGATTACAAGTGGCAGCCACTGTGCCCAGCCCGAGCATATTTTTTTAATAACTTGAAAGTCTTACAAATATCTCTATCATTCTACCTAATGCATTTGGCATTGAATTTCCTTTTTTTCTTTTTTCTTTTTCTTTTTTTTTGAGACAGAGGTCCCTTTTGTTGCCCTGGGTAGAATGCACTGGTATCATCATAACCCACTGTAACTTCAAACTACTGGGCTTAAGCGATCCTCCTGCCTCAGCCCCTTCTCCCCCATGTAGCTGGGACTATAGGCAGGCACCACCATGCCCAGCTAAGTTTTAAATTTTTATAGAGATGGAGTCTTGTTATGTTGCTCAAGCTGGTCTCAAACTCCTAAGCTCAAGCGATTCTTCTACCTGGGCCTCCCAGAGTGCTAGGATTACAGGCCTGAGCCACCACACCTTGTCTCCAGATTTCATTACATTTTGTTTTTTCTGAGACAGAGTCTCACTATGTTGCCCTCGGTAGAGTGCTATGGCATCACAGCTCACAGCAACCTCAAACTCTTGGGCTCAAGCAATTCTCTTGCCTCAGCCTCCCAAGTATCTGGGACTACAGGTGCCTGCCATCACACCTCGCTACTTTTTCATTGTAGCTGTCATTGTTTGGCAGGCCCGGGGTGGGTTCAAACCCACCAGCTCTGGTGTATGTGGCTAGAGCCATAGCTGCTGAGCTATAGATGCCGACCCAGATTTCATTTCTTTTTCTTTCTTTTTTTTTTTTTTTTGAGACAGTCTCACTTTGTTGACCTTGGTAGAGTGCAGTGGCATCACAGCTCACAGCAACCTCCAGCTCCTGGGCTTAGGTGATTCTCTTGCCTCAGCCTCCTGAGTAGCTGGGACTACGGGTACCTGCCACAATGCCCAGCTATTTTTTGTTGCAGTTTGGTTGGGGCCGGGTTCAAACCTGCCATCCTTGGTATATGGGGCCGGCGTGCTACTCACTGAGTCACAGGCGCTGCCCCGATTTC
>CAUYRH010130331.1:0-64390 GCA_963574655.1 Perodicticus potto | reverse complement strand
TCAAAAAAAAAAAAAAAAAAAAAAAAAAAAAGAAAATACATCAAAGAATACTGCTTTAGTTTAAGTTAAGACTGTTGGTGGGGTCAGGTGGGTGACTGTCAAGAGGAAGATTGTCTGAAGACAGATCTTACAGCTTTGGGTTCCATGGAAGCAGCTTCCATCCCACTGGCATTAGAATTTTTAAAATGGTCTTTAAGGCGGGCCTGCAGGCTTATGCCTATAATCCTAGCACTGTGGGAGGCCAAGGTGGACAGATGCTTGAGCTCAGGAGTTCAAGACCAGCCTGAACAAGAGCAAGATCCTGTCTCTACTAAAAATAGAAAAATTAACTGGGCATTGTGGCAGGCACCTGTAGTCACAGCTACTCAGGTGCCTGAGGCAGGAGGATTGCGTGAGCTCAGGAGTTTGAGGTTGCTATGAGCTGGGCAGTGCCCCAGAACTCTAACCTGGGGAACAGAGTGAGACTCTTGTATCAGAAATAAATAAATAAATACATAAATAAAAAGGATTTTAAGTAGGGATAGGCGTTTGAACAAGAAACTTGGTTTTTGTGACAGCGCTAGATTTCCTGTTAGAAAGTGAGTAGCAGAACTTGTAATAACCTATATTGGCTTACCTTCTGCCAGGCTATGAATTTTCTTAAGTAATGGGGAACAGATATCTTTAAAAAATTGTGAACTGAGATTTTTTCCAAAGGTGAAATGAAAGCAATACTGTACAGGAAATTAAGTTTTGGGGTAAGGAGGTGGTATTGGTTTGATTGAAATTGTTAATGTCTCTGTAATGAGAGGATTCGATGAAAAATGTTAGGCAGAAAGTGTGATCCAGTTAAAAATCATAAATGTGAAATTTATTCAGTTTGAGCAAACAGTATTTGGAACTGGACAGAGAGAAAAAGGAAAATTCTATGTGAAAGAAAGTAGTTGTCATTCTCAAGGGCATAGAAAGCTGCAGGACTATTACAACTGATTTACTTTTTTCTAAGAAATACCTGACTCGGAGATTTGTGGTTTAAGTTTGTGAAATTTATCTCAAATTATTATTTAGTATTCTAGGAACATCTTCTTTTGTCAGGAGTATTGAGAATGTCTATATTTGTGTATTGTAAATTAAAAAGAAGATACAGTTTATTTTTTTGTCTTGTAGAAGCAAGGGAAGTTCCTAATTCAGTTATAAAAACTAAGTTACATATTCAAGCCCTTTTGTTCCTTGCCTCCTAAATCCGATAAGAATGTTTGAAAGGTCAAGTAATTGGACCAGCTTCATTGAGGAAGTTCAGTGAACACTAGCATTAATTGGAGGTGAATTTTTCATCATAGGAATGGGATAAACTCCACTTTAGTAGGAAGATAAGAAAATGAGCATGATCTTACATAAACAGAACATTGATTGCAAATCATTGTTGGCTGGCCCTAGGAGATAACTCGATATTTGCTGTTGAATGAGTGTTATGGATGGATTGAGGTCAGGTGGAATTGAGGTCAGATCCCTGAACTTGTGAGCTCAAGCTATCCACCTGCCTCAGCCTCCCAAATTTCTAGGACTATAGGCGTGAGCTACTGCTCCCAGCCCTTAAGTGGTACTTAAAATTACTCTGAGATTTATGAGGTTAAAGTATAAAATTGTGATCATGAAACAAGGACTTACTTCTGGATTCTGACCTCTGGTGGTGAAGAGAAAACATCCTTTGCTCATAATAAAAGATCAGATTCTCTGGTAATTTCTGGACATCCAAAGTAGAGAAAGTCTTTATTAGAAAAATACTAATTTAGGTCGGCGCCTATGGCTCAAAGGAGTAGGGCACTGGCCCCGTATGCCGGAGGTGGCAGGTTCAAACCCAGCCCCGGCCAAAAGAAAAAGAAAAATACTAGTTCACAATCGCCAAAATGTGGAAACAGCCTAAATGCCCACCAGTCCAGGAATGGATTAACAACCTGTGGTATATGTACACTGTAGAATACTATTCAGCCATTAAAAAAAGAAGGAGACTTTACAGCCTTTATATTAACCTGAATGGAAGTGGAACACATTATTCTTAGTAAAGCGTCACAAAAATGGAGAAGCATGAATCCCATGTACTCAATTTTGATATGAGGACAATTAATGACAATTAATGACATGGTGGGGGTGGGGGAGGGGGAGAGCAGAAAGAGAAAGAATGAGGGAGGGGTGGGGAAAGGAAGAGCAGAGAGAGGGAAGGAGCGAGGGGTGTGGGGTCTTGGTGTGTGTCACACCTTTTGGGGGCAAAACACGACTGTAAGAGGGACTTTACCCAACAAATGCAATCAGTGTAACCTGGTTTCTTGTGCCCTCAATGAATCCCCACAATAAAAAAAAAGAAAGAAAGAAAGAAAGAAAAATACTAATTTTGTGGGGTTTTTTTGAATTTTTATATTAAAAAACATTTTTTTTTTTACTTTGCAGCTTTTTAATAAACATATAAGAACATTTAGGATGTATCTTTCATTACTGATACTGGTTTCGTCTTTGGGACCTTGTCAGATTCTATGTGGGATTTTTATATGCTAATGCAAGTTTTGTATTTGACTTCTTAAACTTTTTTTGAAAACCGCTTCCTAAGTAAATCTAAGGTTTATTTGGATAGCAATTATATTGTTACTGAGAAAAACATGAATGTATTACTTGGGAAGATTATCAATGTGGACTGTTTGGGTCCTTAGAAACAAACACCATCAGAAACTCAGAGCCCATCCAGAATGTTGCACCTGTCACTGGGCTCTAGAGTTCTGTTCTCGTCCCTTCCACTTTTAAAATGTCTGTTCTCCCCTTCAAATCCTGTCCCCTAAAACTGGTTAGGAGGTATTCTAGCAGACATCAGCGGCTGGAGGTGCTACAGGTAACGGAGTGGTTGCAGTGGTTAAAGGTTACTCTGCTTCATGTGAGTGATGTAGACCTTAATTAAAAAATAAAAATTTAGACTTAGGCAGCTAAGGAAAATTAAAAGAACAGATGTGGTACTTAGCTACCTTGTATCTGAACTCTACCTTGCTGTTAGTAGGTAATCTTTTGCTACTGGTTTAACTTCATTTTTTCCATTTTAAATAGGATTACGAATGCTTCCTTTTCTAGACTGTTAAAAGGCTATGATATGACTGTAAAGTTCTTTGCAAACAAGATTCCAAGTAATAAAGAAAAATCTTAAAACATCTTTGCTACTGCTACTTTTCTCCCCCAATTTGTTTCTGAGAATTGATCAGAGCTCCATAAAAGGAAAGTTGTTATATTGTGTCAGGAAAAAAAAAAACCCATGAGAAATAAGTAATCCATAAACTTTATAGTCATAAGGGGATCCGGGTGGGTGGATCTGATGATTCGGCAACTGAGAGAAGAAAGCAAATGTAATTGTTGATTTTATTAAAGCAGGTTTGTATGTTTGTGTGTGCACATTAGGGGGATGGAGGTTGAATATAGACTAAATTAACGATTAACATGAATTTCAGGAGGTTACAAAATTCTACTGCTACATAAATCCTAGGTAACATTTTGGTGTGTATAGGGTATGGCACTAATGTTCAGTCAAAATAATACAAAATTCTTTCAAAACAGGGAGAATGCAAATAAATACGCAGTTTGCTTCCTTTCATAGGCTCTGTGTTTTGGGCACCTTCAGGTAAATAGTTTGTTTTATCATTGAGAGTTTATGAAAGTTGATTTTCGTATACAGTAGGTAGTCTATTACATACTGAAATCGGAAACTGTCTTGATTACCAAGCAAGTTTTTTTCTGATTCTGGAATTGCAGCACGTTCAGCTTGGAAGGTTGCTTTGGGTGTTTTTGAATTGAAAATGTCACTGGAAAGGCTGGTTGTTAAAGTCATTATAAACCAGGAGAATTTATAGAACTCAAAATGTTTGGTAGATTCCTTTAATTAGAAGATATGTCTTCTGAACTTTTCCCAGGGGATGGAGTTTCATGTAATAAAACCAGAGTGGAGGTAGAAAAATGAAATATCACCTTTTGGGGGGAGGAGGTGGGGTGGGGCAGAGTGATTTAAAGTAGTGTTTGCTTTGTGGTGTACATGAAAGAGTTGCATAAGCCACAAAAAGCAGCTCAGTCAGTTATCAAATATGGGGGTAGCTTATAAGTTAGACTAGGTATGTTTTTCTTTCTCAGGGAGGCTAAAAATGTATAGAGTGGGGTGGTTCCTTTTTACCCTTATCTCTGCTGGCTGCTAAAGCCATTTGGAAATTTTAGCTGAGATGTTGACCTACTCAGTTTTCATAATGAGTTTTTTTTTTTTTTCTTAACAGACCTGGTCATTTAGAGAAGACTTTGTAACATATTAAACAAGCTTTTACATATTACAAAATCCACAAACACACACACATATGATTAAACAAATGGCTTAAAGGAAGACATTCAAGTGGAAGAGTCGTATACTAAGAACAAGTAAGGTGGAAAGCCTTGGTTAAATATATCATCTTTGATTAAGGAAGGGCTGCATCTCCAGGTCCTGTTTGTATTTTTGTTCCACTATGTGCCTCTTTGTCATTGTTAATCATAAGCCACTTTGCTCATGAAGTGTTTCGAGCATTTGAGGCAAGTAAGAGTAGGGGAACTATTCTCAGCCCTGTTATATGGGATTGAAACTATTATCTAAAATAGAATTGTGAGTTTTTTAATTATAAGTGAGATTTCAATGCATGCTTCCACCTTCCCATTTCTAAAAGTGGACTGGAGTTTGTGATATGTAGTATTGGGAGGAATTCCTTGGTTAATAGGTCTTGTAGATTCCTGGTAAAGTGTTGGATTCCTGTTGGGACCAGCATTCAGTTGTATGAAATCCTTGAGGTGCAGAGTGCAGGTGGAATAGGAATTCCCTGATTTGGTTGTATTGACTCCATTGTGGAATCAGATTTCCTACAAACATGTGCTAAGAGAATTGGTGGTCACAGTGAATAGATCCCTGGGCATCTTTGGTGGGTAAATGAGGAAAGTTTTCATCTATGATTATTTCAAATGTCTGAGCTGGTAGTGTTTTTATAATTCAAGTGAATTTCATAGTCTTGGCTATACAGGGCAGTGGTTAGAAGAATGTTATCTGGAGCCAAACTGTTCAGGTTCAAATCTCAGGTCTGCTGTCAGTCACCCTTGTGACCTTTGTTCATTCCTTACTTTCCTTGTCTTCAGAGTGGGATTCATAAAGTACCTACTTTATGGAGTTATTGTGCATATTAAACAAGTTAACATGTATAATAGGCTTAGAACAATTCTTGGCACCAAATATGTGGCACACACATGTTAGCTATTAGTATTATTAGTATTGTTAATTACTTCTAGGAACTATTTAAGAGTTAGTCATTGTTGTTGTTATAAAGCATGTTGGTTGGTAACAGAGATGGTGTTTCTTTGTAGCAAAAGGAAAGCCTGATGTCATTTTTATCTTTGTGTCCATTGTTTTGGATCAGACAAATTATAGTTACTTGTCCTTTCTTCTGTTTTGACTTTTGTAAGGAATCCCATAATTTATCAGTGATCTGAGTGGTATCTGCCTTGCCAAAGGAAGGCCCTATTCATAATACCTTGTTTTGTTTCTATGATTTTATTTTTTCTTGAAATCTTTGAGTAGAATGTGTGTGTTGGTTGGTAAGTTTGAGCAGGTTGCAATTCCCAACATTGATAATAATGTTGCCTGTGAGTAACTTGCAAAGGCTCCAGGTGAATAGTTTATTCCTTTTGCAATTCTTTGCTGCCTTCTGATCAGCCTGCTGCCCAGAGCCAGCAGGAGAGATTACACCTGGGACAGCAGATGATTTTTCTTGAATCTTATCCTTGTTAGGGGCATTCCAAATGGATGTTCAAACAGTTTCACATAATTAGGACAAGCACGTTTTGCCCCTGGTGTTTCTAATAATTAATTATTACAATTAAAATCCATTTACCGTATGTACTCCAGTGGGATGTCAAATCTAATCTGTATTTACCCCCCCCCCCATGACTTAACATATTTTCATCTGCTATTGTTCAACCCCAAATGCTGACTGCATCAGAAAACAAAAACATCCTCCTTGGAGATGAGGCTAATCCTGGGCTGTACCAGGTGGATGCCATGAGAGCCATCATGAATGAGATATCTTAGAACTAGAGTGGACGGGACAGACTAATGTCATGTTCCTACGCTGTCCAATATCGTAGTGCCTAGAAACATTGATTGAGTACTTGAAATGTGGCTAGACTGAAGAAGTGAATTCTAAACACTACTTAACTTTATTTAAATTTAAATTGTAGATTCAGTTATTAAGAAATTATAAGTATCTTTAGGACAACAAGTGAATCTAGTTTTTTAACCATAAAGGCTTTGAACTCTAGGTATAGGTCAAGTAGTTTCAAGGAGTAGTTTAGCATCTGAATTGAGATGTGCTGTAAATGTAAAATATGAGTTATGACAATTAAGTTTGAGAACTCATCCTAGAAAAAGTGCTAGCTACGACATTGTTGAATATGATGCCTATAGTCACATTGGAAGTCCTGCCCTTGTAAAGCTCTGCACTGGTGCCAGTGCCCAGTTTACCCTTCAAAGTGATTTTGGAACTCTTTTTCTGGAATGGCCATTAGAGCTGTTTTCTTAATACCCTGCATGTCCTGAAAGTCACCAAAACGTCTTTCAAAATTTCTTTTATCTTCAGGTAAAGAGAAAAGTCCTTGGGACCCAGATTAGATGAGTATTGAGGGTGTTCCAATACAGTTATTTGTTTACTGGCTATAAACTCCCTCGCAGACAGGGCTGGCTGAGTTCCTTTGGGACCAATTTTGCACCTTTCTCATGCCAGGATTTTTAGTCAAGATTTTCCTCACTGTTTCTCTGTCAATGTTTACTTGGTCTGCTGTGCTTCTCACAGTCAGCTGATGATTTGGACACACAATTTGACAAATTTTTGCAATGTTTTTTTTCAGCTCTGCTTGTTACTGGCCATCTTGACCTCTCTTCATCCGTTGACACTTTCTCTCTCTTTAGAAAAATGTTTAATCTATTTGTACAGTGCTGTTTTCTTCATGGCGTCATTCCCATAAACTTGAACTAACATGTGCTTGATTTCACTTCCATTCTTGCCGAGTTCAACAAGAAATGTACAAATGTTTGTTCGTTGCTCTCATTCAAGCTCCGACATTCTCGCGACAGCATGCAAAGACACACACACACCACCACTCCGCAAGACACAGCCACAGGTCAACACCAACACAGCTGTGAGACCCTGATGTGCCAGGGTTATAAAACCTTACCGAGCGGTTGGTACTACGCTGTCAATGCAAGTGCAGGGAGGCAAGTCCACAAACTTCATTGTCAGAGCTGTGTGTGTGTGTATACCAAATCTCAAAGACTTAGTATGAATAAAAGAATATACCATCTCAATTTTTTATGTTTGTTACATTTGGCACTATTTTAGATATATTGGATTAAATATAGCACATACTAGTTTTGTAAGTATCTTTACTTTTTTTTTAACGTGGCTACTAGAAAACTTTAAAGTACATGGGTGGCTTGTGTTATCTTTGTATTGGACAACACTGTGTTAGGTCCTTTTTCCAAATATGTATTTTTGGAAGCTTTTACATAAACTCCTTTATTCCTGTGTGCTGGGAGATCACGTTCTGGAAGAGTGCAGAGCAATAAAAATCATCTGAAAATAATCAGAGCAGCTTAATACATATTAAGTATGAAAAACAATATCAATTTTATCCCTTTCATAATTTCAAATGAATGTTTTACAAGTAAGTTTGCTGTTCAGATCGATTTAAATCTAATAGAGTAAAAGACGTATTTTTAGGTATTGTTTTGCTTCTTCCTGAGTTGTAAGTGTTCTTTCTATATTCTTTTTGTGACTGTTATTTCACTTAGTGTAATGTCTGCAGGTTTACCCTTATTGTATATTAGAGGATGTTCTTCTTTAAGGCTGAATAGTATGCTATGGTATGTATGTGCCACATTTTATCTATCCATTCATCCACGGATGGACATTTAGGTTGCTTCCACCTTTTGGCTTTGGTGACTAATACTTCATTGAACATGTGTGTGCAAAAATCTTTTCAGGGCGCTATTTTCAATTCTTTTGGGTATATACCCAGGAGTGGGATTGCTGGATTCATATGGCACTTCTCTTTTTAAATTTTGAGGAACATTCATACTGCTTTCCACAGCAGCTATACCATTTTATATTCCTACAGTGCAGAGGGGTTCCAATTTCTTCACATCCTTGAGGACACTTACTATTTTGTACCTGTCCCCCAGTGGCCACCCTAATGGGTTTAAGGTAGAATCTCCTTGAGGTTTTGATTTGCATTTCCCTAACGATTAGTGATGTTGAAACATCTTTTGCTTCTTGGCCACTCATATATCTTCTTTGCAGAAATGTCTGTTGCAGTCCTGTACCCATCTTTTTTTTTTTTTTTTTTTTGCAATTCAGCCGGGGCTGGGTTTGAACCTGCCACCCTCCTTACATGGGGCCAGCACCCTACTCGATGAGCCACAGGCGCCGCCCCGTACCCATCTTTTAGTTGGATTATTTGTGGGGGTTTTTTGGTGATGGTGTTATTGAATGGTAAGAATTTTTTATTTATTCCAGATATTTATTAAATACATGGTTTGCAAATATTTATTCCCATCCCATAGGCTGGTTGCCTTTTCACTCCGTTGATTGTTTTGCTTTGCTGTGCAGAATTTTATAAGTTTGGTATGGTCCTGTTTGTCTTTTTAATTTTGTTGCCTATTCTTTTTGTGTCATATATAAGAAATCCTTGCCAAATCCAAGGACATGATGCTGTTTTCCTGTGTTTTGTTCTAGGAGTTTTGCTTTAGGCATTTAATCCATTTTGAGCTAAGTTTTGTATATGGTTTAAGATACAGCTCTAGCTTCTTCCCTTTGCACATGGATATTCAGTTTTCTTAGCACTGTTTGTTGAAGAGACTCCTCCGTCCATTGTGTCATCTTGGTATCTGTGTGGATCATTTGCCCCATGTATACAGGGATTTATTTCTGGGCCCTCTGTTGATTGGGTTATAAGTCTTTCCTTACGACAATACCAACTGTTTTCATTCCCTTGTTGTATAGGCACAGGTTGTTTTATTGCATTGCATTTTATTGCATTTCACAGTATTGTGTTTTTTTTTTTGACGAACTGAAGATTTATGGCAACCCTTTGTCAAGCTCAGTCCACTGGCACCATTTTTCCAACAGCATGTGCTCACTTTGTGTTTTGGTGTCACATTTTGGTAACTTTTACAATATTTCATCATTATTATATCTGTTACAGTGTTTCGTGATCAATCATCTTTGATGTTACTATTATAATTCTTTTAGGGCACTGCAAACTGTGCCCAGATAAGATGGTGAACTTAATTGATAAATGTCGTGTTCTGACTGCTGCACAGACCAGCTGTTCCTGTCTCTTCCCTACCTGAGGCACGACATATGGAAATAAGGCCAGTTAATAACCCTGCAATGGCCCTTAAGTGTTCAAATGAAAGGAAGAGTTCCCTGTCTCTCACTTAAAATCAAAAGCTAGACATGATTGAGCTGAGTGAGGAAGTCAAGTTGAAAGCAGAGATAGGCCAAAAATTAGGCTTCTTGTGAATGCAAAGGAAAGGTTTTTTAAGGAATTAAAAACTACTCCAGTGAACCCACAAATGATAAGAAAAGGAAACAGCCTTATTGCTGATATGGAGAAAGGTTTAGTGGTCTAAATAGAAGATCAGACCCTTAGGTACAGTGTTCTCTTAAGCCAAAACCTAATCCAGGGCAAGGTCCTAACCCTCTTCAGTTCTCTCGAGCCTGAGAGAGGTGAGGAAGCTGCAGAAGAAAAGTTGGAAGCAGCAGAGGTTGGTTCATGATATTTAAGGGAAGAAGCCATTTCTATCACATAGAAGTACAAGGAAAAGCAAGTGCAGTAGTAGCAGCTGCAAAAAGTTACCCAGAAGACATACCCACAATCATTCATTAAGGCGGCTACACACCAACATACCTTCAATGTAGCAAAAACAGCTTTCTGTTGGAAGAAAGTGTCATCTAGGACTTTCACACCTAAAGAGAAGTCAGTGCCTGGCTTTAAAGCTTCAAAGGAAAGGCTGACTCTCTTGTTAGGGGCTAATGGCTTTAAGTTAATGATTTGAAATTGAAACCAATGTGCATTTACTTTTCTGAAAATCCTAGGGCCCCTCAGAATTATGCTAAACTTACTTCACACATGTTCTGTAAATGGAAGAACAAAATGTGAATCAACAGTGCTTTTATTTCTAGCATGATTGACCAAATATTTTAAGCCTCTTGTTGAGACCTGCTGCTCAAAAAAGAAAATTCCTTTCAAGGCATTGACCTGATCACTTAAGAACTTTGATGGAGGTGAACAGGAGATAACTATTGTTTCCCTGCTTGCCAACACAATATTATTTGTGGCCCATAGGTCAAGGAATAATTGTGACTTTCCAGCCTTATTATATAAGAAACACATTTTGTAAGGCCTTCTGGAAAGGAATCACCATTCTAATGGCATTAAATGCCATTAAGAACATTTGTGATTCATGGGAGGAGGTCAAAATGTCAACATAAATAGTAGTTTGAAAGAAGTTGATTCCCACGTTTATGGATGACTTTGAGGGGTTTTAAGGGAATTTCTTTTCTTTTGCCTTTTATCTCAAGAATGTATAGAACAACTTGGCTATGTGAATGTACTCTTTTAAAAGGGATGGCAGGTGGCATGAATTTAGGTAGGAATGTATGATATTCTTGATCATGAGTCAGAGGTAGGAAGCCAGGGAGGGATGTTGGAATTGTTTAATATGGCATACTTTAGAAATGTGGTTAAGATTGTGGAGCCAGATTTTCCTGGGTTTGAATCTCAGCTATGCCACTTACTGAGTTGGAAATTTTGAGTAATTTGATCCCTTTGTTTCAGTTACCTCATCTGTAAAATGGAGATGTTAGAACCTACCTCACAGGAATGATGGAAGGGATAAGTGAATTAAACAAAGTGCCTGTCACATAGGAAGTGTTATTTAGAAGTGGTATGTTTTATTACTCTGAATATTAGAAATAAAAGTGAGAACATTGGGTGAATTCTTAGGTTCTGAAAAGGCTAACCTTTCTAATTCCATTAGAAATAATGAACAAATGGGCACATGCCATTTCTGTCCCTGGGAACTCTGTCCCTCAGGGAGGTGAACAGACTATGGAATCTTGGGTCTGTGGAACTTTCCAAGTCTTTCAAGGATTATATGGACATTGCATTTATATTAAGGAATATAACAAGTGCTGCCATGGAGTTTTATCATTTGTCCTCTGGTTATAGTTAGTTTTTTAAAAAAGTATTTACAAAACCTCGGGTAAGATGAAAATTAATGTATTTGAAACAGCATAATGCTTTGATATTAGAGTGCCTGTAATATGCCGTTATCTGTCAAATAAATTTTATAACTTGGGCTTTACTTTCATATTGCAGTAAATCATCTGAAGGATCTGAAGTTTATAAATTTAATGGTCATGCTTTTAAATTTCATTTCTTGGGTGTTTTAATTACATTCAGCTTTTATAGCTTGTATTGATTTATATTTGAATTATTTCAAATATTTGAAAACTAAACACATGAAGGTTCACGGTAGAGGTAAGGATTTGTTTGAGATTAATATATCTCAAGTGGTAGGACTCACTCACCTCGTCTTCCATTTAAAGTGGAAATGAATGAGAATCTCAAGCATTCTTTTATTAGAAAAAGTATGCATTGGAGGTTATGATTCAAGATGTTTGTCAATGGTGAGATGATCATCTCTAGGGAACTAAACACATTCTTTAGATAAGTAATTGCATCTAAAATGTCTTTCCTTGTATAAAAAGAACGTAATACATCCTTTTCTGTAAGTTTTATATTTCCGTAACAGATTAAAAACATCCCTACCTTCTTTCTACTCCTGACAAATGGAATATTCTCGTTTTTGTGCAATACATTCAGGCATCGAGGGAAACACACCTGTGTATGACACCATTCCCTTGTGTAGTATTCATTGATTTGCTTTAGCAGTTTCTTGCCCAGCTGTAATAACATTGAGTGCTTGTTAGCCTTTTTTCAACCTATTTTAAAATGTGTAATATTTTTAATAACTGCAGTTAAATGAAAGGTAAGTGTATGTGAACGCGTATGTTGAAACAGCTCATGTATGGCCATAAATAATTGGCTACTTTGGGCATTCCCATCTATAGTTTTACAGCTAGCAATGCAAAGCACCTACCTTTCATGGTACTGGATCTTTGTGTTTCTAAAGGCCTCCTTGTAAGCGAAGAACCAGACGGTTGTTCTTCATTTGGGCTGCTGATCTTAGATGTTCTACAAAGCTGCTCCTGTCTATAAAAGTAGCACTTATATTTTCTGCACAGTATGTGACTGTTGGCAATATTTTTGTTTTTCTAGTTAAACAGCCACTACCTGCAGGAGGAGTCTCGTACTAGAGTGGAGAAGAAATAGTCTTGGCTGGGCAGTTTGAAATAATTTTGTAATTAAAAAAAAACAAACAAACGCATAAGTAGATTTTGTTAAAACAAAACAGGTTCTTTTACAAAAGATTGCCCTTCAGGAAGATTCATTAACATTCAGGAGCAATTTAAATTGGAAGGTCTTTTATTAAATTGTTCTGCAAGCAGGAAATAGGTCTTTGTTTTGCCTATGACACCAATTTCTCTTTCATTCATCTCTTTCTTTTAAGCTAAGTATGGCTGAAATTGGCTCATTAGACTGACTCAATCCAAAAGAACCATAGGAATATACTATTTAAAATTTATCACCTAGCATTATATTATGGTTTTTATCATGTGCTCACTGATAAAAGGGAGGGAGCATAGGAAGGAGGTGAAGGAAATGGTTGGATAATCCCAGTGAATTCTTTTTGCCTGAATTAAACCTATCATAATCTAGAGTCAGAAAAGGCCTTTTTATGGTGTCTTCTTTGGCTTGCACTGCCAAAACCTGGCACAATTGCTCACTCCCAAGGATGTAGCATGAGCCAGCGATGTGAGCTCTGTTCTACTTGTGGGATAGATACCACGGAGGTATTTTCTTCTTTTTGGTCTCCTATCCATTTATCCCCTGATGTCCAGTTTTGCTTTGTTTTTTTTTAAACAAGATGCTAGTAGTAATGTTCTTTGAATGGCTGAATTAATGACAAAGCATAGATTTCTGGCTCTTTGATTTTTCTAATGGATTGATTGGCTCTTTGCCTGCTTGACTACATTAAGAAAAAAAAAATATCCCCCTCTAAAAATTACAGTCAGAAATATACCTGTGATGGAATTTTAAAAGCTATTTTATATTTAATAAGTACAGGAGGTTCTTACAAGTTTTGTTTAGTAATAAAATCACATAGCCTTGTCTGCCATCTTGATGGATTAAAAGGCTACCTCATTGGGCCTAATTTATGCCTTGTTTGGAAATTTCTAACTGAGGGATGGATGGGCATCTCCTCATTTCTCTTGTTTTTAACATTTGCCAGTTAACATTTGCCAAACGTCTTTTGTAGTAATGTCACTGAGGATGTGGCACAGGTAGGAATTGAGATGATCGACTGATAAGGTCTTTTGAACTGTATTTAATTATGGTGAGCGGCTCTGCTCCACCAAGACCCGGCGACTTCAGCGCTGGTTAGTACCCACTGTGATCTTAGATGTGCTCCATGCAGAAGCTTTTCCTGTTGAGTGAGTGCAGGTTTCTTTCAGTAACTGTTTTTCTCTCATTGCTCAAATATTTTGTGATTCATTTTTTTTTATGTGCATTTCCTTTCTTCTTGGTTTCTGTTATGTGAAAAAGTGCATTGTGTCTAAAAGCTGTGGCCTCTTTGGCACCAGGGCTTCTAGGGTAGACCTGATGAAACCCAGTACTATTGCTGCACTCCTTTCCTTCAGTTTATGTGGCTGAGAAAGTAGTTCTCAGTAGTATTTGTAGTTCAAACTGCTCCTTCCTGTTTGTGTAGACCATGATTCGTGTCTCTGGTTCCTAAACTTTTCTTTTTGCATTCTAATTTTGTAAGTGTTTGCATGTTTAGCGTGCCTATTGAGAAGAATCTTTAGAAAACAGCCCATCTTTAATTCAGAGTCTCATTTTCTATTCATCCAGGGAAAGCAAAGAGAGATGAAAATGAAGGGAAATGCTACCAAAGCTCAGAACTTTTAACATAATGCTGTCAGTTCATAACTATATCTAAACTTTAAATTATTTGAAACTCTCTTTGGAGCTTATAGATAGGATTAAAGTAGAAACATAGGCTCACTATTTAAATCGGAGCTTTCCCCTATTTTTTTAGAGGTAGAAAACTCTAAAGATAGATTTATAGATTTTTTATATTATTTTCATTGCCATTGCTGTTTATATATTTTATTTACTTATTTATTTTCTTGAGACAAAGTCTTACCATGTCTCCTTTGGTAGAGTGTCATGGCGTCACAGCTCACAGCAACCTCAAACTCTTGGGCTTAAGCATTTCTCCTGCCTCAGCCTCCAAATAGCTGGGACTACAGGCGCCCGCCAGAACGCCTGAATATTTTTTTTGTTGTTGTTGTAGTTGTCACTGTTGTTTAGCTGGCTGGGCTGGTTTCGAACCTGCCAACCCCACTGTATGTGGCTGGCACCCTAACCACTGAGCTATGGGCACCGAGTCTATATTACTTGCTCTTTAAAAGATGGGTCCATTCTCCCACAGTAGCAACTTTCAAAAGACATAACTTACAAAATTTTCACAAATACGTTTGCTAAATATTTCTCCTTGAAAGTCTGCATTTTGTGTAGTGACCGTTTAATTTTGTAATGGTAGTTTTCCTTTCTTAGTGGTGACTTTATTTTAAAATATTTAATTAACAAATTAAGATTTTTAAAATTAAGAGTACATTCATGGTATACAACATGATTGTGTATATGCACATTATGTAATGATTATGACAGTAAAATTAATAAACACATCCATCACCATCCATGCTGCACATTGTATCCCAGAACTTGTTTATCATACACGTGAAACTTTGTATCCTTGACCAACAACTCACCATTTCCACTATCCCTCAGCTCCTGACAATCATTGTTCTACTGTCCTTCTTCGAGTCCAACTTTTTTAGATTCTATGTGTAGGTGGGATGATGCAGAGTATTTGTCTCTCTGTATATGGCTTATTTCACTAGGCATAATGTCCTTCAGATTCATCCATGTTGTTACAAATAGCAGCTTATCCTATTTTTCATGGCTGAATAATATTCCATTGTATTTATGTGCCATGATTTGTTTTTCCATTAATCTGTGGATGGATAATTAGGTTGTTACCACATCTTTGCTACTGTGAAAAATACTGCAATCAACGTGGGGGTGCAGGTTTAATCTCTTCAAGGCACTGATTGTATTTCCTTTGGTTATACCTAGTTGTGGGATTGCTAGATCATTTGGTAGTTCCATTTTTAATTTTTGTTAAGAGCTGAGATCATGCTATACAGCCCAGGCTGGAGTGCAATGGTGTGATCATAGCTCACTGCTCACTGCAGCCTTCAACTCCGGGGCTAAGCGAACCTCCCTTCTCACACTCCTGAGTAGCTGGAACTACAGGCTTATTCCACCATGCCTGGCTAATTTTTGCCCCCTTTTTTGTAGAGATGGGGTTTCATTATGTTGCCTAGGCTGGTTTCAAACTCCTGGCCTCCGGCCATTTTCCTGCTTCAGCCTCCCCCAAATAGGCATGAGCCACCTTCCCTAGCCTATTTTTAATTTTTTAGTAGCCCCCACATTATTTTTTGTAATGACTGTAATAATTTATATTTGAGTGGTAGATATTTCAGCAGCCACTAAGACAGCATTTTCCAAAGTGTTCTAATGCTGTAGGGCAAAATTCATGACCTAAGTTAAAAAAGTAGGCCCCAATTATGTATCATATGATTGTAACTATGTTAATTTTGCATGTGTATGATCGTATAACACTTTGCTATCTTTTTCTATTCTATATATTTTAACAGTGGTTGGTGGGTTTATGAGTGATACACACACACTTGTACAAGGGTTGTCTGAAAAGTATCTAACCATGTACTATGAAAAATAGACACCTACATGGCTGGATACATTCTGGACAGCCTTCATGTATGTGTCTGTATACACAGACATCTATATGTTTTTTAGCTTTTCTGTATAACAAAAAATAACCCTTTGAAGTTTTGCTGGTAAATTTTTGCAAGGGTCATTTTGAGCAATATCTTCAAGATTACTGCAGACTTTTGAATATCTTAATTTTACAGATTAAACGATGGCTGGTAACATTTAATGTTTTGCATGAAGTCATGACATTTACGGGCCAGTACCAAATCTATAATGGAACACAGCTGTGAAAACAACTTTGTGATTAATTTAATTTGGTCACTTTTGTGAGCTTTGAATAATGCTGCCTATTCACAAATAGTGAATGTTTTGTCAATATTTGTTTATTTAGTATAAACGAAAAGTAAGGTTTTTTTTTAGCTTTCCTATTTAATAAGTAGTTTATAGACATCATATTGAGGGCCTTTTTAGGAATATGAAAGAAATCTTCATCTTTCCCTTCAAAGATTTTTAAAATTTGTTTTTAATTACTCTCTTGTATAGTTGATATTTTGAGAATGAGAGGGAGTCAACAGTTTCTTAGTCTGACGTAAAGTGCGATTATACATTTAGTGGCACATTTCCTGTCTTAGAAATTGGTCAAAATTAATGCTGCCAGTGAAAGTGAGAAAGAAGGAAAAAGTTCAGGGAAGATAAATGAGAAGTGAAACTTCTCAATGAGGAGGCTACAGAGAATGTTGCCAGCAGGATGAAAGCCCAGTTGAGTACTTGACAAAGAATTAAAATAAAGATAAGCAGTGCTTTTAAAAAAGATAAAAAACAGATAAATACCAAGATGAAAGGAAAATATATTTGAAAAAGCATATGAGTAGTGGATAGAAAGGGAAAAAAAGGGGAGTATGTCTTAAAACAAGAAAGATAAAAGCAAAATTAGGTTATTCTTGTATTTGTCTTTTGAAAAATTAAGAAGTATTTTAAGAAAATAAGTAGATAAAATTAAAATAAATTTGATTAAAAAAGTTGTAAGTACTTGATGTAGTCTATAATTTCTTCACCATGTGCATGCAGTTTGCAAAGGCCTTTTGGACTGTGCCTTACTGAATACTTGTTTCTACTCAGTAATTATTTTTGCGAAGGTGTTTATCATAAAACATAGATATGGATATCTGAAAACATTTTCCAGATATTGAAAGAAAGCTTTTGGATAAATTCCTGTTTATGTCATCTAGGAACTGACTTCTTAACCTCTATGTCTTGGCAGATTTAAGCTCAGAAAAATTTGATAGGTGACTTGGCCAGCATTGTCTAAAGAGCTTTGAAATGCTTTTTTTCCCAGTAGCCATACATTTTGCCTTTCATTGTATACAAATAAAATGCACATGTCCCATCAAAGGTTTAGTAACTCCTAACAGTTTTCATATTGAAATGTGTGCATGTGCATGGTAGTCTTGGTATTTTTTTATGCATGTAATGAGAAAGGGTAACTGTGATCCTCTTTCATTTGTGAAGTCAGCTTATTGAGATACTGCTTTTGCTATCTCTGCAGCTATTTATCATGTAATCAACAAAATAAAACATGAGATTTCTAAGCAAAACTAGCAAACATTAACATTTATGCCTGGCTGTTCACATGTATATGATTCCCTTTGAAATAAGAAGCATTTCAAAAAATACACATTTACAAAGAGAATTGACTTGAATTTCCCTTTTCTTTCTTTGTAGTGGAGGTAATAAAACAACCTTGGGTAGAAGGATAACGGTGCAGCCCCAGAAAGAAGGAAGAGAAATCAGAGACATGAAAGTAAAACCCTCAGTTCGAATAATTAGTTTGGATGACAAAGAATTGGATTAGTCATCTTTCTGAATTTTTGACTCTTGGCTATTATTTCCCATGCTTATTAGTAGTCTGCAGCATACAAATAAAATCATGGAACAGCAGACATAACTCTAAAATGATCTCAAGATAAAAAATGAATATTTTTATGAGCTGCATGTTCTAAGCGAGCAGTGCTGGATACTTTTAGAGCAAGGTCAATTAGATGAACTAAATGGAGGTTCCTTGTTACAAACTAGACATTTATTTTGCGCTCTTATCTTAGTTGACCACCCTGCTAACGTATTCCAATTTGGCTAAAAGAGTTATACAGGTCAGGTTTTAGAACTTCTGATCTCATCGTATTTTCAAATTACATGAACAACATAATTTTTACAGGGAGTCTTTGTCCCTAAAAAGCAAAGTGGTTGCATTAAGTTGGTTACAATGACAAAACAAACAAAAACCTTTTCCCTGTATAATTCAGGTCTCTAATCCATTTTTGTCCCACATTTGGATTACCTGAGTTAAACAGATAAACTCAGTCAAGCTAGGTGCAGTGGTTTGCTATTCAGGAAGCTGAGACAGAAGGATAGCTTGAGGCCAGGAGTTTGAGACCAGCCTGGGCAACATAGTAAGACTCTGCTCCTAAAAAGAAAAAAATAAACAAAACCCAAACCTGGGCTCTATACTAAGATTGTAATTTTAGTCATGTCAGGTGGGTTCCTAGTATTGCAGTTGTAAAATGTTCCAAGGTGATTTTAATGTTCAGCCAGAGTTGGTTAACCCGAGCTAGTCTTTTGCTAACATCTGTGGTATGTCCCTTGCAGTCTTTGATTTTTCTAACGTTGGCCTTCAGTGCACCTTGAACTATCATGCAGTACAGATTGAAATTCCTTGTGCTACCTTTCCTAGACCTGGACTTTGATACACATGTTAACCAGTGAGTACTCAGAATATTCTTACACTGAGCTGCTATTGTGGGCCAAATGGTGGCTGAAAAGAGAAGTCCATGTCTTTTTTTTTTTTTTTAGACAGAGACTCACTTTGTTGACCCAGTAGAGTGCTTTGGCATCATAGCTCACAGCAACCTCAAACTCTTGGGCTCAAGCGATCCGCTTGCCTCTGCCTCCTGAGTAGCTGGGACTACAGGCATCCGCCACAGTGCCCAGATATTTTTAGAGATGGGGCTCTTCTCAAGCAAGGCACCCCCTCTCGCCTCCCAGAGTGTTAGGCTTACAGGCGTGAGCCATCATGACTGGAAGATGTCCGTGTCTTAATCCTTGTAACCAGTAAATGTAACATTATTTGTGAAAAGGATCTTTGCAGATATATTGAACTAAGGATCTTAAGATGAGGATATCATCCTGGATTGGATAATGCCGAGTTTTCCCTAAATGCCATCCTAAACTTCCTTATAAAAGATTGAGACATGGACTGGAGTGCTGGGACCAAGTCAAGGAATGTCTGGCCACCAGCAACTGCAAGAGGCCAAGAGAGATTCTCCCCTAGAGCCTTTGGAGGAGAGCGGCCTTGATGATTCCTAAATTTCACTTTAGCGAGAGACTTGATTTTTAACTTCTGGCCTCCAGAACTGGAAGAGAGTAAGTTTCTATTGTTTTAAGGCACCACATTTGTGGTGGTTTGTTACAGCAGCCACAGGAAGCGACTACAGCTGCCTTTCAGTTAACAGTTGGGTTTTGGTGGGACGCTATCCCTACCAGCACAGCAGTGTGTATTTGTGTAATTGATTAAATATTTTATTGCGTTATCCCATTTTATACAAATAAATTGAAATCAGAGGAAAGCTGTATGTATTTGTGAGAACACATACATGTTTGTATTTGTATGCACACACAGTGGTATAGCTGTAATCTTAAAGTGATTGAGATAAAGATGGAAATCATTAGGATGGGTCTTTAACCTCAATTAGACGCTCATTAGACTTAAACTGTGTTTAATGACGAAGCAAAAGAACACAATTAATGGATGCATACCAAATGCTGGAACTATTTTGTTGAAGATTGTTTCTAAAAACATGAGAGATAATTAGGGATTTTAATAAACTTCTGTTGCTCCTGGGAATAGGTCTCTCTTACCACATTTACTGTGCTTTGTTTGGTTCTAAGGTGCGCCACTTTCCTCATTTCTGATATCAGGGTGTGTTCATTTAATGTGCTCACCTCAGGATGTTACAGAATTAAAGGTGTCATTCCGACATAAAGGTTTTTTAGAACCATGGCACTTCAGCAAGGCTGTTGTTGGACTTTTCAGATTGGCTGTTGGGTATTCAGTTTGAGCACATTTTCTGAAATGCATTATACAAGAAGGCCAAGCTGTACCTATATGAAGTTCTGAAGCTTCAGATGTTCTGATTTAATCATTGTTTTTCACTTTAGTTCCTCAGAGCTACTCAGTTTTATATTGATTTTGCTTGTTGAGCTGCAGAATGTATAGTGGAGAAATCATGGACTTTAGAAGTGGCATAACCTCAATTCTTAGGTTAGCTCCACTGCTGATGAGCTGTGCCATGAGGTGAGCAGTTTCTTTGGTAAATGATGGGTAATACCTGTATCACAGGCTTGGGGTGGTTAAATGAGGAAATTTATCTAAAGTGTTAAATAAGGCCTGTCCAAAACGCCATACCCCACAGTTACCTGCCCTCATTTTTATCCAGCCTAGGTGGTGTGTAGTAAAGATTTAAACCTTAGGGGAAAAAAATGAATGTTCACTCAGGAGTAAGGCTTATACTGACTTGAATTTTGCTGCTTATGGCTCTTTATACTTTTGCCATGATTCCTCTATTTTGTTTCACTTATATAAATTTATTAATTTCACCCCCAAATTTATGTTCTCTCTATATCCTTTCCTGTTTACAACAACCTTAAATTTGGTCATTCTTTGTTCTTATGTTCCTAGAACACTTACAGGCTGGTGACATAATGTTTAACCATTGATATTATACTGTTCTGTCTTTTCCCTGCACGTATATCATGTTCATAGCAAATAGATTAAAAACTTCTGACCAAATACTTATATCCAGAATATGTAAAGGACTTTGCCAAATCAATGCAGAAAAGGTCTCCAGTCCAATAGAAAACGTGAATAAATGACTACAATGGACACTTCGTAAGAGTGTCCAATATATATAATAAACATACAAGGTGCCTACCTTCATTAATCATTAGGGAAATGCAAATTAAATTGCAAAGTGATTGTACTAAGCAACCACCAGAATGGCTAAAATTAAATAAGACAATAAAGTATTGGCAGAAATGTAGAATAATTGAAATCCTCACACTCTGCCGATAGGAATGTAAATTGGTGTAAACACTTAGGAAACTGCCAATAAAGTTAATATATCCGGCAATTCTACTCCTAGAAACGTGCATGTGTGGGTGCGTTGGTACATGTACAAGGCATGTACAAGAATATTCATAGCCGCACTCTTCATAATAGCATAAAACTGTGTATTATTGTAGAATACTCCCACAGTAGAGAGATATGTGTGTATACATTAGTGGGAATGGACTAACTGTTGCCGTATTCAACACTATGAATCACTCTCACAGGCACAACGTCAGCTGGAGACGCCAGACACAGAAGCGTGTGTACGGTGCTACCCTTGGGCAGGTCTAGTGTATGGAGCACAGTAATGGTGGGGGGCCCTGGGGCAGGCTTCTTGGAAACTGATGATGTTGTATTTCTTGAATTGGGTGGTATTTTCTTGGGTTTGTTGATTTAATGAAACTTTGCCAAATTGTATACTTATGATTTGTACCGTGCTGTATTTATATTAGTCTTCAATAAACTTTTTGAAAAAGTTTCTTTGTTAGCTAGCAGGGTACTTGGCAGCTCATGGATGCCTAATAAACACATATGCTGGTTTTACTTGATTTTTATACTCTTATAATTTCATGGCATTTTCCCTGTGAACTATAATAGTATTTTCTGAGTTTGAACAGACATATATCTTCTCTAAAGCTATGCCTCCACAACCTCCTTCACCTTGTCAACCTCTACGCCTTTCTTAGCCATGGCCAAAATTACAGAGGATACTAGTTTTTTTGGTTTTGGTACAAATGTCCTTGCCGTAATTTTCAATAAAAGCTTTCAAAGAATGTCACAACATGTAAATTTAAAGGGTCAGACTTCAAGCTAAACTACTATGGGTCTTGTGAGACTAGTTATGAGTAATAGGTTTGATGAAAGGTATTAAAAGCCTGGGCCGACACATTAAAAGGGCTAAAAAAAAATAAAGTCTTACAGCTACAGCAATGAGGTTGTATCCCAAAACTATTAAATGGAGAAGCATGTGTGCCCAGTGACCTTGGAACTGACTAGACCTGCATTTGAGAGTTGACAGGAATGGTTTACAGATGAATGAAATAAGAAGCATGTGTAGCGGGATACTGTTACATGTGATAGTAGGAATGAAAACAAGAGCTTTAACTTTCATTTAAAACCTTGATACTTAAAAAAGCCCCTAAGAATTGAATTTGTCATTCTGTTGGTAGAACTTATAAATGTCAAGGAGGTAGATACCTTTTTTTTTAAGTGCCCCCTTTCATTTAGTCTTTCTTTTATTTTTTTATTTTAGAATATTAGGGGATACACATGTTTTGTTTACATACTGTGCTTTTGTACAGATTGAGTCAAAGTTGTAAGTGTGCCTTTCACCCAGACAGAATACACGGTACCCAAGTGGTGTGAATTTACTCATCCCCAGTCTTTCTTCCTTAGTCACCCTTTCTTGTTCATATCCTCATCCCCTTCCTCCTTCCTCTTTTCTTCCCTCTCTTTCCTCCCCCCTCTCCTTTATCCCTTTCCCTCTCCCCTCCCAGGTCCAAGCCTTCCTGATGTGGAAGATGTCTTATCCTCCTCTGTAGTCTGAGGGAGTTCCTGCCTCCTTCTGACTGAAGTGACTCGCAAGGATCTATCATTTGCTTTTTCCTTCTGGAAGTATAATTTTTGACTTCTTATCTTCCTTTGGGAATGCACTTAAGAAAGCAAGCAAAGGTGTGGATGATGTGGCGTTGGGAAACCGTCAGGCAAATGGGATGCCCAGCAAGAGCCTCGTCCACAGATTTGCTGGCCTGATAGGAGTGGAATGGGGAACAGTGAGTGGCTGTCGAACGTGAGACCACTGCTAAAGCTTTTGGTGGTTCATTCATGACAGCTACCCAGTGTCATAGTATTTTTCTTTAATATTTTTATTTTAAAATGTTATTGTGGGAGGCTGAGGCTGGAGGATTGTTTGAGCCCAAGAGTTCAAGTCAGCCTGGGCAACAAAGCAAGTCTCTGTCTCTTAAAAAAAAATGTTATTTCTTATTAACATTTATTCCTTTCCTCTGCTTTTACAAAGTATGAAGATAATTTTTATTTTATATAGTACATTTTATCTGACAGAAACATATTTACCGTATAAACCCCCCACCCCTACACAAACATAGCCTCCTCCATTATCAACACCGCCCACCAGAGTGGTACATTTATTAGTGTGTGAACTTGTGTTGACACAGTATTATCACTCAAAGTCCAGAGTTTACGTTAGGGTTCACTCTTGGTGTTGTACATTCTATAGGTTTGAACAAATTTATAATGACATACAGACATCCTAAAAATCCTTCCTCTTTGCTCTTCCTCCCCACTCAGCCCATTGCTCTTTGACCTATTTCCATCATTTGCCTTTTCAAGGATCTCACATACATGTAGTTGGAATCATGGAGTACATAGCCTTTCAAACTGCTGTCACCTTGTAATACGCATTTAGATTTACTCATGACTTTTCATGGCTTGACAGCTTCTTTCTTTTTATTTCTAAATAATGTTCTATTGCTTAGATGTACCACAGTTTATCTGTTTATCTCTTAAAGGACTCTTTGGTTTAATTATGCGGCTGTAAACATTCATGTACAGGTTTATAAATGGACATAAGTTTTCAACTCTGTTAGAGGTGAATATTGCTGGATCACTTGGGGTAAGAGTATGTTTAATTTTATGAGAAACTGCCAAACTCTGAAGCGCTGTACTGTTTTGCATTCCCCCAGCAAAGAATGAGAGTTCCTGACGCTTCCCATCCTCTCAGGCATTTGGTGTCAGGGCTCTGGATTTTGGCTTTTCTAATAGGTGTGTGGTGGTATCACATGATTTTAATCTGCATTTCTCTGAATTTTTTCGTATGCTTATTTTTTGTCTGTATATCTTCTTTGCTAAGGTGTCTGTTAAGGTCTTTGGACCACTTTTTCATTGGGATGTTTATTAATGTTAACTGGGTTGTTTTATTATTTAAATTTGGGATAACAGTCCTTTATCAGATATGTCATTGAAAATATTTTCTTTCTTCTGGTCTGTGTCTTCTCTTTTTATTCTCTTGACAATATCTTTTGTATACTAGAAAAATAACAATTTGCTTTTATTTATGTTTGTTTTATTCCCTATTCTTATGCTATACTACAGATTTCTGTGCATCCTCCCCAAGCCCCAAAGCCCATGCAGGGCAGTGAGCTGCTTTAGATGTTTAAACAAGAGGGAACATCACGTATGACCTCAAAATTTAATATCAGAAAAATAGAGATACCTTAGAGCATTAAAAAAAATTAGGAGGCAGTTAATTTTGTCTTCTAAGAGGTAATCACTTTAGTATTGTGGCATGGTACAGAATGGTTTTATCAATGTTTGGGGGAGGAAAAAGCTCATTTTAAGATGTGCTATAGCTTTCTTTCAAGTGATGTTCAAGTTTTAATATCTAATTTATTCCTAAGTAAAACACAGGATTATTTTAATTTTTTAAATTAATGCTTTCTTTGGTCACTTTCAAAGCTGAAAGAGATGACTTTGGCTATTTTCTTTGAAATGTAAATTATCTAAGAGTCTTCTATACAGAACTTGTTTCTGTACAACAGTGGTACTTTAAAAACATAAGCAGTTTGGTGGTAGTAATAGGAGTCTTTATTTCAAAAAAATTTTTTTGGTAGCGAAACTTGATTTTGGGTTCCAGAAATAAATTTGACACAGTGACTGCTACACTAGATAAAAAACGGTTTTTCCTTGGAGCCATTTTGTTTTATTAAGTCAGGGTAGGTCAAACACATGTGAGTTATATATGCTTCATGAGGCCCTCAGCTCAAAATTAGCATAAGTTAAATACAATTTACATGACAGTTAATGTGTTAATGAGGAAACTTTCTACAGCATTATTTTAGATTCCTGTCAGAAACTTGTGACAGTCAAAACAAAATCCTGGGGCAGTGCTTTGTGGCTCACGGAATAGGGTGTGGCCCCATATACCAGAGGTGGTGGGTTCAAACCTGGTCTGGGCCAAAAACTACAAAACAAAATCCTGATTTTCTCCTTTAATATCAGATGTCTGCCTCCCTTTAGTTCCTATTACCTATCTTAACTCTCTTCTATTGCATTCTTTCCTTGAATCTCTTCTTTTTGATTTCTGTTATTAACTTTTGAATACTAAGCTCCATTGAATTAATAGAATGAGAATATAAGACTCAGTTCAACCATCACCTTTGTTAGGAAAGTTGTGCTGTCTTCCAGGTACTCATCATCCCCTAACCTTGTGTGTTTTTATTGTGGTGTTCTTTATATTAGTCTGTTTCCTTGTATTATCTTCACATTATTCTCTAGTTATTTTTATGCCTTCTTATTTTGCTAGACTTATGTTACATGAAAGGAATTGATTTTCACAGATATTAGGATGGAACCTAGGTGGTACAAAATAGTTTAAATAATAATCTAAATTTCTACTGACTAGTATTTCTAACTTTTTAATTTGATTATTTTACAGTTACTATTTTTTTTAAAGAAAAGAAGGGTTAAGTCATGGCTAATTAACCAGAGCATTGGCTAATTTAAAATTTATTGCAGGGTCAGCAAAATCAACATAGTCTTTCCTTTTTTATTTATTTATTTTTATTGTTGGGGATTCATTGAGGGTACAAGAAACCATGTTACACTGGTTGCATTTGTTGGGTAAAGTCCCTCTTACAATCGTGTTTTGCCCCCAAAGCATCACAAGAAAGGAGAAGCATGAATCCCATGTACTCTATTTTGATATGAGGACAATTAATGACAATTATTGACACAGTGGGAGTGAGGGAGGGGGAGAGCAGAAAGAGAAAGAATGAGGGAGGGGTGGGGAAAAGAAGAGCAGAGAGAGGGAAGGAACTAGGGGGGTAGGGTCTTGGTGTGAGTCTTTCCTTTTTTAGAATTAAAAAGTAATCTATTTCTACTTTTTTGACAATTGTCAGCTCTTCTTTTTTTGATAAACATAGTGTATTTTTTTCCTGAGTTCATGCATTTATTTTTCAAGGATGATGCTACAGATTGAGTGTCATTGTTTGTTCAACTTTCCTTAGAGCAGTGGTTCTCAACCTGTGGGTCGCGACCTCTTTGGGGTCCTCTTTCACAGGGGTCGCCTAAGTCCATCCTGTATATAAGATATTTATATTACGATTCATAACAGCAAAATTACAGTTATGAAGTAGCAACGAAAATAATTGTATGGTTGGGGGTCACCACAACATGAGGAACTGTATTAAAGGGTCACAGCAGAGGATTTTTTTAAAATCCCTTCGTCTTTTATGTCCTCCTATAAAATTTTATAATCTGTTCTGTAATTTCACTGTACTTTTTGCGAGGTTCATATCTAGTAATTTTTTGTTGCTGATGTTCCTCAATCTGCCTTTGTCCTTCATGACCTTGAATTTTTGAAGCATACGGGTTGTGTATTTTGTAGACTGTCTCTTGATTAGCGGTTTGTCTGATATTTTCTTATGATTAGATTGTGATTGTGTGTAACTGAGAAGGAACCCACACAGTTGATGCCCCCTTCTCTCTCAGTGCATGCTGTCGGGGGCTACGTGATTTCAGTATGCACCGATGGCTGTTAACCTCGTTCACATGGTTACGGTGGCGTCTGTTAGGATTCACCACTTGAAAGTTACTATTTTTCTCTTAGTGATTACTATAAATATTTTGGGAGAGATACTTGGAGACTGTGTGATACCTTGTTTCTGCTTAAACATTTACCCACTTATTTTCATTTCTATTCCTGGATTTTTCTTGAGGCAGTTATCACTATGGTGTTCTAGTGGTGTTTTCCTGTTTCTCTTATTACTTCCATTTATTAACTGAATTCTTCTGTAAGGAAAAATTATCATTTGTTCATTTAGTCACTTTATTTATTTATATTGCTGTGCTTCAGAGAATTTGTTCTTTAGGTCATACTATTCTTGTTTATTTTGTTGCTTAAATGTTCCCACGTTTGGATGGTGAGAGTGCTTTCAAGTTGCCTCCTCTGCCTTCTGAAAAGTCTTCATCATTTTTTGTCATCTGCTTCTTTATTTTCTGCCCTTACGGGATGATCCAAGTGCATCTTATATTTTCACTACCCCTGCCTTGGGTTCAACCAGTTTTCCAAAGAACCCTGGCTCCTTTCTTTGAGACATTGTATTTAGAAACCACAGTCTGGGTGCTGTCCGTGATCATTGCCACTGCTTCCAGTTCTTCTCAGTGGGTTGTGCTCTGAGATTTGTGTATTTCTTGATGTTGGTTTTATAGCCTTCTACATTAGGCAGTAACTATTGGCCCGTATAACATTTAACAATTTTAATTATTATAATACATTTTAAGTTCTTCTCTCATGCTATTTTAAAAATAATATACTCTTTTTGACATGAATTTTGCTTGTTAGCTTACCCATTGAACTTACTAGCAATATATTTGGAAATAGAGTTCCAGGTAAAATCTGTTTCTGACTCGAGATTCCCACATAATCTTTCTACATTGTCGTAACTACTTGGTACCCTGTTAGGTCAAATTGTTTTTGCTTCATGAATCTCTGGAAATGATTCTGTACACTTTGTAGGTGATAGAGAATTGTAATAGGCTTGTAGATATTTCTGTTCAGCCTAGAAATAAAACT
Source organism: Perodicticus potto (assembly GCA_963574655.1). Taxonomy (NCBI): domain Eukaryota; kingdom Metazoa; phylum Chordata; class Mammalia; order Primates; family Lorisidae; genus Perodicticus; species Perodicticus potto. Next base: position 36,578 of record CAUYRH010130331.1, on the reverse strand, counting down.
TATGTGGCATTATGGGCCTTTTGGCATGACAATTTAATGCAATAACATTTGCAAGATTAAGAAAGTGACAAAAAGCTCAAATAATAACAATTTCAGAGGTAAGCCAAGGAACGAGAACAGTAACACTGGTAAAGCTGTCTAATTAGCTGTAATTTAAAGTCTTGGGGTGTGTATACATGTAGAGTTTTGTGCTTTCTATGTATTTGTGTGAGGCTGCCTATCAAATTAGATGAAGTGTGATTTTTTGTTGTTTTTTTTTTTTTACGTTGCTGTATCTGCTGTGTTGCTTGTGGTTAGAAGAATCTGCTTCTAAGCTTCTGTGATGGAGCTCCTTTCTCCTGCTTTACATGGGTCACAGGCGGGCAGGAGTTGCTTCAATGCTATCTGAAGCAATTGATATTTGCAGCTGCAAAGTCCTAGAGCTGGGTCTGGGGTTTATGGCTGACATCTAGATACCTCTTGCTCTTTGGTTTTGGTTCCATCTTTTATTTCTTTGTCTTTATGTATTATGCTCTTGTGGTACACAATATATCTAGTGATATTGCTTGTGAATCATTTTCTTGGGTGAAAGCAAATACCCATTGTTCTGGTGCAGAACGTACATCAGCTCAATTTTCTTCAAACCAACCACACCAACTTCACTTGATGGGATTTGAACATGAACTTTTAGGGGAGGCCACAAGCCCCACCCAGATGAAGTCTGTGGGGACACTCTGGAGAGAGAGGCGGCTGCCTATGACAGATCTGGCCAACAGGAGCCATAGTGGAGGCTCCCACTTATAATCAGGCCACTTGGGAACACCTTGCCTGAACCAAGGGGAGGATAATGCATAGGGATACCAGGGCCCTTCACTCGCCACCTTTTCCTCTTATTAGCCACATTTGGAAACTGAACACTGTGGCTGTAGGTACTTTAAACCCTGTGTGCCAAGGGTGGATAAAGGAACTTGAAAACCTATGTAGCCTACTTTCCAGGTCCAGCCAATATAATGCCGGTGCTTAGTCTAGTCCTTATTAATTTAAAAACAAACTCAGCCAAATTTGGAAGCCCTGGCCACCAAATGGTCCCACTTTCACATTCATTATGAACTATTGGGCCATTGCCTAAAACTTACTCCCTTTAAGGTAAGAAGCTCTGGGATTCTCTTGACTCCCAGATACTGTTAGTAGTAACCAAGACTCAAATTTCACGTTTTAGAACACACAATTTTGGGTTCTTGAAAGAGTCCTTCAGGAGAACTTTCACATCCTTGATGGTGTTAGATAATGGTTTGACAGAGACGTGATCTTCCCACACAACTCTTTCCCAAATTGTAGTCTAACAGTCTCATAAATATCTGCATGTTGCTCCAGATTTTAGCCTATCTTTATGAATTTTTGTTTTTACCCCCATATTGAAGGCCTGGCAGCAAGAACAGGGGGCACATACTTTTCCTGGACCCATTAGAAATAGGCCATCCTGCTGGGTGTAATGGCACACAACCGTAGTCTCAGTGACTTATGAAGCTAAGGTAGGAGGACTGATTAAGTCCTGGGATTAGAGATCAGCCTGGGAAATGCAGACCTCATTTCGTTTAAAAAAAAAAAAAAAGGTAGTTTTTCAGACTGAGCAGGTACTCTTTTGAGATGGGACCTATTGGACCTCAGATTTTCACCAAAAAACCAAAACCCCAAACTCTGTCGGTTGCAGCTCCACTCCATTCTGTTAACTGTTGGGCTTCTTACTGCCAGTGTGGAGGTTTTCCTGGGTGACAGTCCGGAGGCGCTCCTGGGTGACAGTCCGGAGGCTCTCCTGGGTGACAGTCCAGAGGCTCTCCTGGGTGACAGTCCGGAGGTGCTCCTGGGTGACAGTCCGGAGGCGCTCCTGGGTGACAGTCCGGAGGCGCTCCTGGGTGACAGTCCGGAGGCGCTCCTGGGTGACAGTCCAGAGGCCCTCATCAGCTCGAGTGCGTAGCCACTGGAAAGGTCCTGCATCCCAGATGACATTGCCTCTATCCAAGACCTTCCTGTTGGGGATGGCTTTGCCCCTGTCAGAAACTTCTTCACCCAGCCACTCAAATCTGCACCCATGAGCACTACCTCTCCATACCTAGAGGAAAATCTGGTACAGGTGACTAAAGCTAATGGAGATGATTATTTTCCCTAGGGGCACCTGCCATGGCACTCTCCTGCTTGCCCAGGTGTCTTTCCTGTCACCCCTCCCAACGTTCTTCCCGTTTCTCACCTTGCACCTCTGACCATGACCATCACAGCCAATTATCTACACCACTGACATGTTACCTTAAAAGGTAATGCCTGGGCACCAAGGGGTGAATTGAGGTGAATTCTTATAATTTTATGTTGCCTTAGGCATCCATTTTGAATCTAGGTTTGACGACTTCTACTCGGTCAGCCTTGACACAGAGTCTGACCTTTGCTTTCTCCTAGTTCCTCAATGGAGTTGAACTGGATATCTGCTTTTCATAGCTGCCACCTGCTGAACACCACCCTCTGGGATGTCTAGGTCACAGCCTACTTGACTTACTCCTACACACTGCATAAACTGTGCAGATTGGCTGCAGTAACTTAACTACTCTCATTCAAAGTGTGATCCCATTGGAAATCTCACCTGTTTGCTCTAAACCTACCAATTTGAACTCCCTGTGGGAAGTCTGCTTGGGTAATGCCCTGGACCCCAGTAATGGCCTCAGCTCATCAGTCCATCTCTTTCAGGCTCCCCACTGTTTGAGCATGTTGCCCTGTGACCTTTCTATTGATCTTCATCTGTACCCTTTTTTATTGAGGATCCGTGAGTTAAAAATTGTTTCTCTACTTAATGTTTTTGTTGTGTTGCTTCCTCTGTCTCGCATCCTACCAACACACCTGAACCTAATTTCCCACCCAGTCAAGGCTCTCCGAGAGAGACAGGATATATTGGCAAGAATAAACTAGATGCAGATCAGGTCAGAGTCACAAGGGCATTTTGCCAGTGTAAACCACACAGTGAGAGAGACACATGTAGTCACAGGTTAGACAGTAGGTATCAGGCTGTCCTCCAGGATAAAGAAATATCTTGTGAGAGGTACATCGTAAATGTGCCTGACTTCATCCCCAAGATCCCCCTCAAGGTAGGAGTAGAGTTTACAGCTATTGTCCAGAGAGATCTTAAGGCCACATTGGAGAGAAATATAGCCCTTGCTGTTCTTAACATGGTGTTTTATGTAGTAGATGCTTGATCATCTATGTTGAACTGTCCTATGCAGTGAAGTATGTATATAGTATTTAATGTTATTTTATAGCTGGTGATGCAAAAAAGGTAAATGCCATAAATAGGAGTTGTAACCAAAAGAAATGCTTTCATAGTAGTGCATGAATGGGTTTGCTTGTGTATTGTGCTTTGCTTGTGGCAGCATAGTTATTTAGAAGCACTTTGGTGATGACCATAGCTATTTAGTAACCTCAGTTACTGACTTCTCGGAACAAAGTTTCTTGAAAATATAATCAGCAGCATTAAAAACATAAAAACAACAAATGAACTTAATGATTTTGTTGCACGTTACCCTATTGAAACAACATTGTTACTATTAAACTTAACAGGTGTGCATAATAAGATTACTTGTACACACATACATGTTGTTTATAGATGAATAATTTGAAGCAGTGGTTCTGAAACTTTAGTCACTATCAGAAAATGAGCTGGATTCTTCCCCTACAGTTTCTGAATCATTACATTTGAAGTGGAGCCTGAGAGTTTGCATTTCAAGAAGTTCCCAGGTGCTGCCAAAGCTGGTAATACTGGAGTCACAGTTTGAGAACCACTGGTTGAAGGCAAGGAGAATATACCAACCTACCAAAGTTGGCAAGTATCTGCTATTGCCAATTCATGGTGCTATGCTGTTTCCATATTCCACTTCTAAGAAAAATCTGTTATGGAAGGAAAGCATGTTCGTTAATGGAATTTCAGATCAGGAGCCAGAAAGGGAGACATCTATTGTTTCACAATCCCTGAAACAACACTATTGCAGTCTTTCTTGGAGGCAGATCAAGAATGAGTATTTTAGGTTAATATTTATTAAAGGAATACTTTTGAAAGCTTGTTCTTCAAGTGCTAGGGTAAGAAAAGATAGGCAGAAGCATGTGTCTTATCTTTAGTTCAAACTTGTAAGTTTTTTCTTCCAGTAAGGCCAGCCAGGCTTTCTGCCTCTCCCAGCCAGGAGAACCAGTTGTAAAGCAGGAGAAATTTTTCTCCCTTGTCAAGACTGGGCAACCTTAGCATCTAGTAGCCTAACCAAGGCTGGAAATTAGTCTCTCTCTCCATCCCTCCCTTCCCCTACCTTCTTTCATGTTCCCTATGGGCAATATCATCATCAACTTGTGTCCTGAAAACTGGGTTTACTCTATTCAAATTTCAGATGAAACATAATGGGGAAAACTGTTTACTATGTTCTGTGAAATTCTTCATCTCCAGATAAAAGTGGCAAGTGGCTATCACTCTCCAGTTGTGCCTGTTGTGGCTCCAAGTCATTGAAACTGCCAGGTGTTGAGAAAGAGGAGGCCCTTTTGAATTTGTTGGCAGTTTGTTTCTCTTTCACCCTGTTTTTTCTCTTGAGAAAAGTATTCCTTAATATCTAGACTTGAGATTTTTGGCTTTTTAAAAGCACACATAATTGAAATACTATGTGATACCATATTAAATACAGTCTACCACAAGACTGTAATTATACCAAAGCTCAAATCACTTCTGATATATACATACCAATGCATCTTTCACTAATAAAATAACTTGCATCTTATATCACATATACCCTGGAAAACAGATTATGTTTCACATATAATATCACAGATTTTTGTTTTAGTCTCTGCTAAATAACTTAAGTAATTTTGATTGTAAAAAGAATTATCAATTAGAATACAGCACAGAAGTCAGAGTACAGAATTTAAGGAAAAAATAGCTTAATTTTGATATTTACCATTATAAAACTAGGCAGACTAATTGGTTCCTTTGAAACTCCAAGTCCTCATCTAAATTTATGAATATTAATATTATTCTTTATCTCAGATGAATTACAAGAATCAAATGCGAAATGTTACATATACCCTGAAATTCTATACAAAACCATAAGACTGATTTATTACATTAATATTAATATTTCTGTATGACAGAAGACAAAGGCACCACCAAATGATAAACTAGAAGAAAATATTTGCAACACATCTGACAAAGAATTAACATTTTCAAAGAACTCTGTAACAATTTGATAAGCAAAAGAACTCAAGGGGGAAAAAATGGGCAAGGAATAGCAGAAATGCAAATAAAAACCATGAAAAAGTAGACAGATATGCAAATGAAAGATCAGTTTTGCCATAAAAATAGTGATTGTTAATATTCAGAGTTGGTAAAGTGGTAAGAAAAGTCCATTCTTATAATGGAGGAAGGCGTTGAAAATCTAAACAATCTAAACAATCTTCTGAGCATTTAAAAAGTTATACATCTTAAAAGAAAAGTTATACATCTTTTGTGTCTATATGAGAAAAGGGGATTATATACTGAAAAAGAAAACAGAAAGTGTTTCAGTTCTACTTAATGAAATTTGTATATAGGGGTAACTGTCATGTCCTAACAAAGCTTGGATGATGATTTCCTGATTATCTGAAAGAAAGATACATAATGACCGTGCAGAAATTACATAATTTTCATTAAACGTGCTGTCACAACTTAGATTGTTCTTGGTAAAAAAAAGTCATTTATTCTGATTCCTAAGGCTTATAATATATGTTAATATAGCTAAAATTGTATGTAATCAATAAAACTACTCTTATTTTTCTTAAAAAAATAAAAAGTTATACATCTTTAAGCTAGGAATCTTGCTTTTAGTGTTTATTCAACTGAACTACTTAAAGACATGTACTCAGGGATGCTTTCCATTACTATTTAGAAGAATAAAAAACTGGAAATACGGTTGCCGTCAATGCCAGAAAGGCTGAGTAAATCATAGATGATTCTCTCCTTAGACTATTTTGTAGCCATTGAAAATAACGAATTAATGTATGTATTGGCCTCACAATAATTCCAAGATATGTTTAAGTGAAAAATTAGAGAATCGTGGTATTTTCTAGTTTTGTTTGAAAAAAATTTTTAAGTTCTAAAAAACTTATTTTATTGACCATATGCGAAAGATGTGGAAGAAACACATCATAATGTGTTATGTTGACACTGGTCACTACAAACTGTTCATGCTAGGGTTGTGGGTGTATTTGTATGCATGCATGTGTGTATGAAGGGATGTTTATTAATTCCTGGGATGACTGATTTGTAAAAATTAAATGTATTACTTTTGTAATAAAAAGTCAAGAAAAAATAAATGACTGAAACCAAATGAAACTGACCATACCTAGTATTGGAAAGAATATATACAAATACATAATAAAAAACTAATGAGGCACTATTGCATACCATTTTTCAAATAGGAAAAAGTAAATTGACCAAGAAACATAAAGTATGATACAAAGAGTTCTATCCTGGTTGCTTTCGAAATACACTTGCTCACAATTCCTTGTCCCAAACTGCTACTAGAAGTAAAAGCAACAGTGCATTAAATTATAAGATGGTTAAAAGGGGGTGAGCTATGAAACATCATTAAATGTATCACAGATACAGACATTGTAGATGCCCTGCTTGCGCATATGCACACCCTCACCCTACTGAAGTGGAAGAAGAGGCAAAGTTGAAAAGAGAAATATAATTATTAACATAATCAGCTTTGGAGGATATTGTGCTCAGATCGAAGGCAGGGGATGCCAACAGTAGCTACAGCAAACGTTAATGGTCATTGCACTCTTCCCTGGAGCACTGATGGCGGCCTCAGATTTCAGTTACCACCTCAGCTGTAAAGCAGAGTTGACTCTGGATGGGGAGAATTGGAAGAGCCTGCACAGAACTGATGCTCCTGGGTCACATACTGCTGTGGGCACTGTATGTACTCGGAAAAATGAGAAGCCTAATATAGCAGACATCCCTTTTTCATGAAAAGAACAGGACCCTTGTACTAATTCCCATTGGTTTATTTTGGCTTCTAATTCCTTGTCATGTCTGTAACACACAATCACCAAATATTTAAAATGAAAATTATTTAAAAGGAAATCATGTACCATGTTCTACTGGTTATGAGTTCCTTGAGGATGTAGAGATGACAGCTGTGTGAATTAGTGATGCCATAAAATGGAAATGTTTTCAGTACAATATAATTAAGATCCTTAGACATACTTGTTTTTGCTGGGCCTATGGGGTCTATATATAGTTATTTCATGCTTGTTTTAGTGAACATGCCAAATGCTATTTGCCATTTGGGTTTAAAACATTTTGGGGGGAGCTTATTACTTTTCTTTTTGTTTAGTTTTTTGCTTTGTGAGGCTACTCTATACAAACTGGAATTGTATGGAGTCTGACTTTGTAAAGCGGTAGTTTGTGCTTATCTGTCTAATCCTTTCTTGTAGCCTGAATCTTTAACCATTCTTTTGTCTTCTTCATTCTCTACCTCCAAGATTTACTTTCAGTTCCTCCCTAAAGCTATGACTGGGGTTTTGTGGACTAGAATTTCTTCTCTTTAGGTCTCTAGATCCTGGGAAGATAGTGTTGGCACTAGGGTAGTGTCCTCTCCTATCTGTTTTTACCATCTGTAAACACTTTCATTCTCCCTTTAGTAGATTGGCCTCCTGAGGATACATGATGCTGAGTGTTTGTGAAAGGAAACTGATAAGACCAAAGACATTTTCCTTTATAAAAGAGGAAGGGTGGACTGTGGGGGAAGAGGTAAGGGAATAGGTCTGTTGTCATCATTACTGTTTCAGGCATTCTGTGGGTTTTTCATCTACCTACAGTTTTGTGAGGCCAATAAATATGAACTTTATGACAGGAAATTTGCAAATATTTTAAACTTAGAACAGTCTCAAAAGCATGGTACTGTGATTCTGATCGACAGAAGACAGATCCTAAACCGTCGTATTTTGATTCATTAAAATAGATCCCCTCTTTCTGTAGTAAGCAACCAGGAATGTATTTTTAATATTTTAATGTTATTTAATTAATTTCCAGATTTAGTATGCCTGCTTCTCACCCTGCGTAAGCTGCTTTTTAAAAAATTCTTTTTTAATGTGTTATATTTTAATGCCTAACCTTAATGTTAGACATACTTCATTTGGATTAATGATAATTCTTTTTGTAAAATATACTTTTAACATTTTATTATGATTTTAACATTAAAATTTAAGCCAATTGACTTATATATTTTTTTGGCTTCAGTGTTTTTTCTTTTTCCTTCTATTTTGTGGGTGGACTGCATGACATTGTATGATTAGCTAATGTTCTTCTAATATTGCTGCCCTATCTTTGAGAAGTTAGTAAGCAAAATCTTACATGCATGGACAAGAGGAAATTGGATAATCCCGAGAAATCATTTGCTGGCATTGGACATGAGATTAATTTTATTTTTTATTATTGTGTTATAACAGAGGTTTGGGAGAGAAGGAGAGACTCACGAGGGTCTCCTTTTTAAGGCAAGCTTTAAGAAGGGTTATACAAAATTTGACATTCGTGATATCATTGTCATTTAAAAAAATAATAGAAGTTTTGATTTCTAGGCCCCAGTTACTTGGACCAGGCAATTTTAGGCTTAAGAAATATTTTCTTAGTTTTTCATCAGACTTGTAAGACATAGTTTGATGAAAGATGTTTAACTAACAGACTAGCTGTATGAATTTGTGTTGTTTATAAACTCTAAAATTTAAGCATTAGATATGGAAAGAACATTTGATCCGGATTTACCTAGCCCCCTTCTTCCTTTTTAAAAAGGAAGTGATATTTCAAGGAACAGAGTTCTTTACCGAAAATAGTCTTTAAGATTTACTATTCACTTTATCAGTAAGTCAGCGCCTACCTCTTAAAGGTTTTTAGGGGTGTCTTGCAGTCTTTCTACTGCCCGTTGAATAGTAAGTGTTGACTTGGAACAAAGAGAATTAATTTTGTGTGTTTAAGAAGGATTCATTTTTAAGTGATACTCCCCCTTAAATAGCAAGTGATTACCCACTACTTTAATTTTCAATTAATCAAATTAGGTTTCTACTTTGATTACATGCAGTTCTAACAGCTTCCAGATACACTTCTCTTTCCCATATGCTTACCATATGCTGAGTAAAATCAATATAGAATAAATTAGTGTAAAAGTAAGAACACTTAGTTCTTTTATAGAGTTCATCTTGAATGACAGAAGACAGCTCAGAATCATTTTAGCTATGAGGCACCTTTTGAAAAGTGATATGAAAAAATAACCCATTTATGTGTGCCAAGGTCTGTTTTCATAAATGTAAATTTGAAAGTTCATTAAAATTTTGGCATGTGATTTGGAATGCATAATAACTGGAAATGAGTCAAACCCAGAAATCTGTATCCTTATACCAACAGCATGTTTCACTGAAGACTGGCTTTGTATGGTTGTTTAATATTTAAAAGGAAAAAAAAAGGCATTTACTTGGTGGTTATTATGGCTCTGGAAACTGTATGTGGGATGGAGAGACTGCAGAGGCAGGGGAGAGCTAGCAGGCTAACCAGTGGCTCTGGAGTGCCCACCAGCCATCTAGCTACCACAGGGCTGGTGACTTTTGAACACTGACCACTGTCAGTGAACATTGTCTAGTGTGTTCAGAGACAGCAAGGCAGAAACGCAAGTTTTCTTTACCATCTTTGGGAATGTGAAGTTATACCATGAAGGACATTTCAGCTCACATTGAAACAGCTGAAGAGTGACCGTGCTGGGCTCAGACTGAGGGGGCATCTAATGCTAGTAGCTAGTATGAACAGTTAATGTTTGCAGATATTCTAATGTTACATGCCAGGCCTACTGGTAACCTGTAACATAAGACTCTAAGGTGAGGCTATAAAAGCACAGGGGAAGAGGAAAAACCCACCGACTGTTGGTGCAAACAAGCCCATTTCTTGTCTGCAATAAGAGAAGTGTGTGTCATCCCAGTCCCTTCAGACACCTTCACGTGAGGCATAGGAAACAGTGCAGCCAAGGTAAGGATGAATGAGGAATGACTGTAATGAGAAAGCTTTTATTTTAGAACTGACAGTGCCAGCCTCTTTGAACTCTGCTCCTCTGCCAGCTTGTTATTTTTGTGTACTTTGTACAGATTCCATTTTTATTCTCTGATTCCTTTTTATGACTTTGTTTTTAATGTGTCTTGCTCCTGACATCTCAGGCCCCTGGTTTCTACATTCCAGTTTTGTTGGAGAAAAAAAAAGTTTATAATGTGGTAAATAAGATGATCACCAGGAAGAAAAGTCACACTACTTGAGTTTGTGATTATGTGTTTAGGGCAGACTCTGTCACTTAGCATGCCATTTATGGATGATGTTCTATAATTAACCAAGCTTCTTGAAGAAAGTAAGTTTAAAATCATTGTCTTCTTAGTTTATTTCCTCTCTTAGCCTTTGATCTATTTGACTTTGACACAGGCTTCTCACCAACTTCTGTAGATTCTCATTCTGACAGGATGCTTTGATTACCACCCCCTTCTCACTCCCAGCTCTGGTTTAAGCTATCAGTCACCAAATTGGATGCTTTCACATCTATTCCGCTTGCTTCATCTCCATTGTCTTACTCTGGACCGTCCTTTTCTTTTGCCTGAACTTAGCAGTTTTCCTACATTTGGGCTCCCTTTTCTAAAACCATTTTCCCATCCATGGCCAGTTATCATTCTGAAAATGTGGGTCTCAACAAGTTTTTCTACTTTAAAACAGTTAATGGAAAAAACTGACAAAAACTGTACAAGTATATGGTGTATGTTGTACAGCATGATGTTTGGTAATATGTATACATTATAGAATGGCTAAAATGAGCTAAGTAATATGTGTGTTACCTCACGCAGTTGGATGTTTGTGGGGAGAACATTTAAAATTTACTCCTGGTGATTTTAACAAGAACAGAATCTTCTCCCAAGAAGACAATTGAATGGCCAAAAACATGTGAAAAAATGCTCATCATCCCTAATCAGTAGAGAAATGCAAATCAAAACAACCTTGAGATATCACCCAACCCCAGTGAGAATGTCCCACAGTACAAAGTCCCAAAGCTGTAGATGCTGGTGTGGGTATAGAGAAAAGGGAACATTTTTATACTGTTGGTGGGATTGCAAACTAGCACAGGCTCTATGGAAAGAAGTATGGAGAATCCTCAAAGAGCTAAAAGTAGACCTTCGATTTGATCCTGCAATCCCATTACTAGGTAGCTACCCAGAAGAAAAAAAAAATCATTTTATCACAAAGACATTTGCACTTGAATGTTTTTAGCAGCTCAATTCACAATTGCAAAGATGTGGAGGAAATCCAAGTGCCCATCAACCCGTGGATGGATTAATAAACTGTGGCATACACACACACACACACACACACACACACGCACGCACACACGCACCATGGAATACTATTCAGCCTTAAAAAAGATGTAGACTTTACATCTTTTAAAAATTTACCTGGATGGAGTTAGAGAATGTCCTCCACAATGAAGTATCTCAAGAATAGAAAAGCAAGCACCCAAAGTACTCAGTACTAATTTGAAACTAGTAGGAAAACAACTATAGGTTCACATAAGAGAAAACACAAATTCAGGTAGGGGTTAGTGAAGGAAGATGGGAAGGGGGCTTGGTAAGTTCCATCTAGTAGGTATAATGTAGGATTATATGGCATACTTCCTGGGTGAAAGACCCAAGTATAACATGGATGCTAACTAACAAATGCAAACAATGTAACTCAATTGTATGTACCCTTATATTAATCTGAAATTTAAAAAATAATTTGCAAAATACAATCCATTGTTATTAACTATAGTTACCATGTTATACAATAGATTTCTTGAACTTTTTCCTCCTACTAACTAAAATTATGTATCCTTTCAACTCTTCCCCAATGCTCCCTGCCCCTGCCTCCAACCACCATTCTATTTTTTTGGATCTGAGTTCAACACTTTTGGATTCCACATACAAATGAAATCATGTGGTATTTGTCTTTCTGTGTCTAGCCTATTTCACTTAACAGGTTCATCCATGGCTGCAGGCTTATCCATGCATCAAAAATGATAGGATTTCCTTCTTTTTAAAGGCTGAATCGTATCCATTCCCATCTTCTTGGCTATTGTAGCTAGTATTGCAGTGAATATGGGTGTGCAAATATCTTTTTGAAATATTAGTTTTATTTCCTTTGGATATATAGTAGTGAGATTGTTAGATCTATAATTTATTTTTTTTCTGTTTTGAGGAATCTCCATACTATGATTTATTTGTTTAGAAACAAGGTTTTGCTCCGTTACCCAGGGTAGAGTGTTGTACATTATCATAGCTCACTGGAACTTCGAACTCTTGGGCTTAAGTGATTGAGCCTTCTGCCTCAGCTTTCTACGTAGCTAGTACTAATATTTTTTTTTTGATTATTTTGTAGAAATGAGATGTTACTTTGTTGACCAGGCTGGTCTTCAACTCCTGGCCTCAATATCCCCCCCTTAGCCTCCTAACGTACTGGAATTCCAGGCATGAGCCTTGGCACTCAGCCAGTCTTTGTGTCTTTTTTAAATACAGTACTTAATTAATGCTGTATTAGTTACTACAGCTTTGTAGTACATTTTTAACTCCGATTGTGAATGCTTCCAGCTATGTCCCCTTTTTGCTCAAGATTGTTTTTGGCTTCTTGAGGTCTATCATGCTTCTGTACAAATTTTAGGATTGTTCTTTATATTTCTGTGAAAAATATTCTTGGGATTTTGATTGAGACTGCACTAAATCTGTAGGTCTCTTTTGAGAGTATAGTGGACATTTTAACACTATTAATTCTGCCCATCCATAAATGCAGGACATCCTTCTGTTTTGTTGTCTTTGCTGTCTTTCATCAAAGTTTTATAGTTTTCAGTGTATAGGTCTTTCACTTCCTTCTTTTAAATTTAGTGCTAAGTATTCTATTTTGTTGTTGTTGCTATTATAAATGGGATTTGTTGTTTTCTTTTTTTGAGACAGAGTTTCACTCTGTTGCCCTGGGTAGAATGCTATGGCATCATCATAACTCACGGCAACCTCAAGTTCTTGGGATTAAGTGGTTCTCCTGCCTCAGCTTCCCAAGTAGTTGGGATTACAGGCATATGCCATCATGCAGCTCGTTTTTCTATTTTGTTTTTTTTTTGTAGGATGTAAAAATATATTCTATATTAGAGAAAGGGAAGAGGATTGGAAGGGAAGACATGAGAAAGAGCAAAGAAAGCAGGAGTGAGAAAAGGGAAGATGGCAGGGGAGGGAGAAAAGGAGCAAGAGAATGGCATGGCATCCCAAAGAAAGGGTGAATGCCAGCCTAGGCTTTCTATTTTTAGTAGCGACGGGGTCTTGCTCTTGTTCAGGCTGGTCTTGAACTCCTGAGCTCAAGCAACTCTCTCACCTCAGCCTGCCAGGGTGCTAGGATAATAGGTGTGAGTCACTGTACAACCCATTGGGATTGTTAATTTTAATTTTTCATTCAGACAATTCATTAGTTAGTGTTTAGTGTTAGTGTTTAGATATACAGATATTTTAATGTCAATTCTGTTTCCAGCAACTTTCTTGAATTCATCTATTAGTTCTAACCCCCTTTTTTTTTTTTTGAGACAGAGCCTCAAGCTGTCGCTCTGGTGCTGACACAGCTCACAGCTCACAGCAACCTCCAACTCTTGGGCTTAAGTGACTCTCTTGCCTCAGCCTCCCAAGTAGCTGGGACTACAGGTGCCCACCACAATGCCCGGCTATTTTTTGGTTGCAGTTGTCATTGTTGTTTGGCAGGCCCAGGATGGATTCGAACCTGCCAGCTCTGGTGTATGTGACTGGTGCCTTAGCTGCTTGAGCTACAGGCGCCGAGCCTCTAACAGTTTTTTGATGGAGTCTTTAGGATTTTCTATGTTTAGTTCTTCCTTGATATCCATGGGGGATTGGTTTTAGGAACTGCTGTGAGTGCCAAAATTTGTGGATACTCAAGTCTTTGATATTAAATGGTATAGTATTTTCATATAACCTCTGCACATTCTCCCTTATACTTAGTTTAAATCATCTGTAGATTACTTATAATACCTCATACAATGTAATGAGTTGTTACACTGTATTGTTTAAGGATTAATGACAAGACGAAAATAGTCTGTACATGTTCAGTATAGATGCAATTTGTTTTTCTTTGATCTGAAGTTGATTGAATCTGTAGATGTGGAACCCATGGATACAGAGGGGCAATTGGGTAAGATCATGTTGTCTGTAAATTTTTTTGCCTTTAAGAGATATTTGGTGTCTCTCTGTTGCCTATAGAATTCAACTTCTTACAGTGTTTTATAAGGAACATCATAGACTGGTACATGCCTACCATTTCAGCCTGATGGTCAGCCATGAATAGTCAGGTACCTGGAACCATAGGTTCACTTCTGATTTCCTGTCAGGCTGTGCATTCTGGGCACTACAGTATTTTTGCTAATGCTTTTCTCTTTACCTATAATGATTGTCCTACATTTTCTTTTTGGCAAATTACTTACTTTTTTGTAAAAGCTGTCTCTTCTACGTGTGTGTGTGTGTGTGTGTGTTTTGCACAAAATGAGTTTTTATCTTTAACTTCTATTTTTATATGTAATATATTTTATTTCAAGATACTGAGGGGGTACAAATGCTTTTGGTTACACGGTTCACTTTTGTAATGCTTGGGTTGTGGCTATAAGTGTGCCCATTATTCTCATATGTAGTTTTAGCAGAATCCTCTAGGTTTTAACCCATTTATGCTGTAGGCTGAAATTTTTGAATTTTTTGCATGACTCTTTGGCACGTTCCCAGCATGACAGTATGTGCGGCATCGACTAACTATGCGCACCGCATGATAACGTGTACACTCTGGAGGCAGACGTGTGAAAAATTGGACCTCAGCAATGACCTTGAGCAGTAGGATATAAATAACTCCTAGGTCACTACCATTCCAGTAATAGAATGTGGGGCATAAAAGGGTTAATGAGGGCCCCTTTGTTTGTGATAAGTAGCATTGTGGTTGTTGGTAAAGTTGCCTTCATGGTTGTTTGTGTAACTCTGTGAAGGGAAGAAGACTGTGTTTTACTCATCTTTGTGGCTCAGCACATAGCAGAATGCAGGTATGCAGGTGGTGTTTCATCAATATTTATTGTATGAAATTTAGTTTATTTTGCATTACATTTTGTAGAGAGTGAGAGAATTTTAAAGATGAGGTACAAAACAATGGTATATTTGAGTGAAAATTTCTTACTTATGATTTATGGAAAAAGAAAAGGAAATCTAATTCCTGGGCTTTTTAACTAGTGAACAGATATCATGAATCATGTATTGGTAAATTTTCCACAAAAACTGTGTATTTGGCTATGGAGAGTGGCACTGTCTCTGTGTCTGTCTTGTAGAATGGGAAATTCACTTTAAACCCATGAAAAAATGATTTGAAATTCTGGAGGGCTAGAAAGGAACCTGTTTTGGGGCCTTCATCATTAGGAAAACGTCCGAGTGGAGGGAGTTGAAAGTGATGCAGCTGTGAGTTGAGGGTTTGCCTTCACTTCTCTGTATGACCTCAGTGAATAATTATTCTGAATTCTGTTTTTATAACACAGGGAGGACCTCAGTCAGTAACATATAGTAGTAGGCAAGATGGAAAACAGCATTTGCAGAAACTCACATGGGGTAATACTGAGTCCTGGGCATTTCAGTGTGTAGCTTGTCTTTGGCCTTTAATTTGAACTAAGTAGTCAACAGTTCTCAAAACCCAGGGAAAGGGCGACGCCTGTGGCTCAGTGAGTAGGGCACCGGCCCCATATACCGAAGGTGGTGGGTTCAAACCCAGCCTTGGCTGAACTGCAAAACAGAAAAATAACGCCCGGGCGTTATGGCGGGCGCCTGTAGTCCCAGCTACTCGGGAGGCTGAGGCAAGAGAATCGCCTAAGCCCAGGACTTGGAGGTTGCTGTGAGCTGTGTGACGCCACAGCTCTCTACCGAGGGTGATAAAGTGAGACTCTGTCGCTACCAAAAAAAAAAAAAAAACCCAGGGAAACCTAGGATGTATTCTGGGGCAAATTGTGTTTTTCAAAAATTTCCTCAAAATTCTCTTAACCACATGCTCTTTTTACAATTCGTCTTGAACCCCTGTTATTGAGAAGTGCTGGTCTCTGTATCCTATTCTTCAAGCTGTTTGGCTTTTGTGCTTCTTCCAGCCTAGAGAGTACTGGAGAAATGATCTGTGTGATTTCTGAAGTTAGGTCGGAAAAAAGGTGATGTAGCTTTCTCTTTGGTTGAAAGGCAGGGCTCAATTGTGAAACGTGAAGCCTCCTTGTCAGCAGTTCAGCTCTGCATTGGCCGTTATGTTGAGGAGAGACCATTTGGGAAGACCCTGGTCTTCGCCGTTATGTTGAGGAGAGACCATTTGGGAAGACCCTGGAAAGACCGAGTCCAGCTGTAGTGGCTGCCTTGGGTATCTCATCTGTAGCCAGACGAGTAACCCCGAGCCAGAAGCACCCAGTGAAACATTTCTGAGTTCCTGACCCTGAAATCTTAAGAGATAGTAAAATGACAGTTGTCTCCTTAAACTAAGTTTGGGGGTGGTTTATTATGCAGAAATGTAATTGGAACCTGTTTCTTTGGAGAAGCATTTTCCATTTTCTTCTAGTTGGTACTAAAGGGAGATGGGTATGGCACGGAAGGCATCTCTGAGTGCAGAGTCAGATTGTCATTGCACTAACGCTGTTCTCCCACCGTTGTTTTTTGTTTATTTGTTTGTCTTTTAAATAGTCTCAATATGTTTTCCAGGCAGGTCTGGAACTCCTGGCCTCAAGTCATCCTCTTGCCTCAGCCTCCTGAGCACCTAGGACTGTAGGTGCACACCACAGTTTTATACCCTAGTTGGGCATAAATCAAGAGAGATATTGAAAGAGAGGGTCATGCAATGAATTTGTTTTCCTCTTTGCATGTCTTTACCTAATATTTGGTAATGGGGGAATACCAAAGATTGGCCTTTCAACTGAGCTGACTATGACAAAGAATGCATTTGTTTGGGGGAAGTAAGACCATGGGCCAATTTTGCAAATGATTTTGCCAATACCTCTATGAGAACAGTAAATGAGACAAAAATAGACTGTTTCAAGGAGGCCTGACCTTACATGAAATGATTTATTACTCAGTGTGCTTTTATTTTAGACTGAATTTTTTTAGAGCACAGCAAACTTGAGAAGAAGGTATGTTGAGAAACATCCTGTATACTCACTGTCCTCACACAGGCACAGCCTGCTCTATTAACAGTGGGCTTTTGAAAATATCAAAATATAAATCTATAAAAAATACTCAAATATATGTTGAAGGCCTAGACAGATGTGAATTTTATCTGATTTAGAAATACGGTCTTTTGCAGGTATGATCATGTTAAGGTGAGGTCTTGGTGGATTCGGGTGGACCCTAAGACAAGTGATGTGGTGGTGGTGGTGTGATAAGGAGGCTGAATGAAGTTACAGACACACAGAAGAAGGCCATGACAGGATGTAGGCAGAGATTAGAATTATGCGTCACCTGCCAAAGATGGCTATTAACTGTCAGAAGCTGAGAGAGGGTTTTTTTTTTCTAGAGCTTTCAGAGAGAGCATGGCCCTACTAACCTGTTGATTTCAGACTTCTAGCATGAATGCTTACATTCCTGTTGATTTAGGCCACTCAGTTTGTGCTACTTCGTTACAGCAGCCCCAGGAAACTAATACATTAACACTATGGCACTAAACTTGAGTCCCTAAAGTTAGATAGAAAAAAAATGAAACATTTGTTCTTCAAAAGTTATGAAAATGAAAAAATAAGCCATAGCCTGGGAGAAAATATTTGTTAAAAATGTATCTGACAAAAGAACAGAATCTAGAATATAAAGATAACCTATAACTCAATAATAATAAAATAATTCAGTTAAAAAATAGGCAAAAGATTTGAAAGGGAAATTTGTCAAAGGAGACATACAGATATCACATAAGTACATGAAAAGATGGTCGGTATCACGTGTCATTAGGAAAATTCAAATTAAAACTACCAGAAGATAGTATTACATTTTCACTAGTATGGCTAACATTTAAAAGTCTGCCATATGAAATATTGGTAAGGACGTAGAACAACTCCAACTCTCATATATAGTTGTTGGACACTTCAAGTGATCTAATCACTTTAGAAGACTGGTTTTTCAGTTTCTTAAAACATTTAAGCATCTACCTACCTATTCTGCTTGTAGCTATTTACCCAAGAGAATTGAAAGCTTATATCCATACACAGATTTTCACACTTATAAGAGATTTATTTATAATAGCTCCAAACTGGAAGAAACCCAAATGTCCATCAACAGGTGATTGGATAAACAAATTGTGGTAAATCCACATAATAAAATACTGCTCAGTAACACAAAGGAATCAAGTATTGGGGTTGTGTGTACAGCAGCCTGGGTGATTCTCCAAATAATTAAATAATTACTTTTAGTAAGAAAAGCTAATTCCTTCTCCCTTCAGAAGAAGAGTATACTTTGTGTGATCCATACATATACATACATATATGGATAGACAGAGATAAAAATAATTCTGGAAAATGCAGGTAATTATAGTGACAGGAAGCAGTCCATGTTTCCCTGAAGACTGGAGGGGAGGCACAGCAGGGAAGAGAAAGGATTTCAAAGGACAAGAGAGAACTTTTATAGTGGATGGGCATGTTCATTATCTTGACTGTGGAGATGGTTTCTTGTGTAAATATTTTATGTTAAAGCATATCAAATTGTATTACGTTAAATATGTGATTTAAAAATGTTTATTATGTCTTAAGAGAGAACAAAAAAGGAGAGAAAAAGTTATACAGAGAAAACGCAAGGTTTATTTTGGGGGAGCTAATGAGACCTCAGCCTACCTATTATCTGTCAGCCGAGTATCAGACAGTGAGTTTGGTGTGCCATCTATCATTGGACACAGCATGTCTTTAATGCCCAGGGACCATTTGAATCTAGAACCGACAAATAAATCAACTCTTCAGAATTAGTTGGGTTTTAATTGTAGAAGAAAAACTATCACGAGTTACGAAGTAAGGCATTTGTTATAGAAACTGATCCTTTAGCATTTATGCTGGAATCTTGGCAAGTAAAAGTCCAGCAGGGAAGTTGGAGGATCAGTGGAGAAAGTCTGAGAAAGACAACCATGAGATGCAAGGCTCAGAGAGTCTGGAAAGCTACTGTGTCTTAGTGAACACACCCCCTATGCTGGCCTGGTGGACCTAGAATCCTTGTTTTAGGGACAGGTTGGGAAGTTGAACAGGGGGGAGCAAAGGTAAACTTGAATTCACCAGCATAGTGTTTATGGTATACTAATTATGATGATTTTTGGCTTCCAAATCTGCAAATTCTATTTTTGGTCAACTTTAACCTGGAACCATACAGGAAAGATTCTAGGAAAAGTAGTTTCAGCTTAACTAATTTGGTAGAGCACAAACCACCATACCTGGCTGAGTAGTGCTCTCAATGAGTAGTGCTTTTTGTAGTCCTTACTATGAACCTATTCTCATGTGCAAGGCTGATTGTGCCAAACACATGAATATCACTGGGAGTGATTTAATTGGGATAAAATGGAGTGAAGGTTAGTCCAGGCATAAGGAATGAAGGTAGGTTTTTCCAGAATCAGGGCTGATTACAATATAAACAATAGGGAGACTCTGTATTCCTTCTTACAAGGAAGGTGTTTATAGCAACATAAACACCTTTTCAACACAGTAACATAAACAGTTTCTAAAGGAAACATTCCCTGGCATTCAGGGCATTCTTTCTTTACAAACAAAAAAAAAAAAGTGTTTTTCTACAGACTTAATTTACTTAAGGGCTCTGTTTAGAACAAGGCTATGATTGTAGAGGGATGAAGTTATTCCCAGAGCACTTTCGTGGTAGATTATAGTTGAAATCCTTATAGAAAGCATCTTGTTTAAAAATCTGTAGACTGAGCATACAGGTGTAACATGTTACATATTGGACACTCCTCTGGAAAGTTGTGTAAATTGTTTGTGTCAGTCAGATTGTATTACAAATTCTTAGCAGCCTGCTGTTTGATGTTTCTTTCATGAAAATCCTTGAAGGTCGGAGAACCCTTTGTTACAGGTATAACATACTAGCTGTTTACTATCAGCCTAGGGACTATTATAGGGGATATATATATATATAGTCTCAAATAAGCGTATACTATTAACTCATATTGCAAATACTTCTTAATATTAGTCAGGTAGGATTTTTCTATTAAGGTGTTTTAAATAAGATTGAAAAAGGAAACGAAAATGCTTTAGCAAGAATGATTTCGTAATAGAGAATGGAGAACATATGCACCTTTTTTCAGCATGTTATTAAAAAAAATCTATTTCTGATTGTGCAATGAAAGTACTGTTAAGAGGCACAGAGCACCAGCCACACGCATGTTTTTTATCTTTGTGGAAAGGCCTGATTTAATTAAAAGATTTATCAACAATCTCTAGGAATAATTTATTCATTGCCAACTGAAGATTTTCTGCAGCTTTCTACCAGCAACGGAGAGTGTATCGTGCTGCCTTCTACTCTAACTTCTAGACTAGTGCTTCTCAAATTTGAAAGTGCAGGCAGATGACCTGAGGATCTTGTTAAGTGGAGATGTGATTCAGTAGGTCTAGGATGGGGTCTGAGATTTTGTAGTTCCAACAAGCTCCTAGATGATACTGATGTCACTGATTTGCAGACCACACTGAGAGGCAAGGGAGGAGGCTTTTCTGAGTGTAACTTTTGGTGTGGTGGCTCACAGTATTCAACATTTTATAATAGGTATGATGGAGAGAGGGAAAAATGATTATCTTCATGAAAGCCCAGTTTTTGTCTGAAGGGTAAAAAGATAATGGTAGGCTCCCTCTAAGCAGTTTGCTAGTTTGGAAGGAGTGTAATACAGGCATTTTCTATTCAACTTGCTGCAAATTTTACACATGTTAATTTATGAAAGTGGTTTAATTTAAAAGCCAACCTCTCATCTGAATGCAGGTTATCCTTAGAGGAAAAAAATCATATTGTATATATGTGGAGTACAATGATGGGCTTACTTTTTCCCAATACATAGCCATTTGGTATCCATAAAATTAATTATCTGTAAAATTAATAATATTTCTTTCAGTGTTAATATATAAAAAATTAAATGAATTGCTTATGGGTATTAAAATAACTCAGGGCCAATATGGGTAATTTTGAATATTATTCCAATATTGAAAAAATGTCCATGGTAAGGACACTTGGCCTATTTCAGAGATGAAAATAGGGAAGGAACTCTTTTGAAAATACTTTTTTACTGGGTGGCTCCTGTGGCTTAGAGAAGTAGAGTGCTGGCCCCATATGCCGGAGGTGGTGGGGTCAAACCCAGACCTGGCCAAAAACTGCAAAAAAAAAAAAAAAAATACTTTTTTACTGTCATGTGGGCAGCCTGATAATGTTGGTTAAATGGGTTGGACGTGGTGGCTCACACCTGTAATCCTGAACACTTTGGGAGGCTAAGGTAGGTGGATCACCTGAACTCAGGAGTTCATGACCAGCCTGAGAAAGAGTTAGACCCTGTTTCTACTAAAAATGAAAAAAGATAAAACCAGGTGAGCATTGTAGCTCACGCGTATAGTCCCAGTTACTCTGGAGGCTGAGGCAAGGGAATCACTTGAGTCCAATAGTTGAGGTTACTGTGAGCCAGGACACCAGAACACTCTACCCAAGGCACAGAGTAAAACTTTGTCTGAAAACAAAAATTGCCAAAAGGACACCAAATGCTGTTTACAATAGATTGGTTTTGAATATTTTCAAATAAAACTTAAGGCAGTTTTCTGGGAAACATCATTGCAATATGAATTTAAGTAAAAAAATGTTTAGAGAGAAAGAAGATTCAAATACTTTAAGGAATTATTTGCTTGTTCCTTAAAACGTCATTTCTTAATTTTAAGTTGACCTTTTATATTGAAATTGAGAATTAAAAATGAAAGAAAGCAAATTTACTTCTTCAATATTTTTTGAATTAGTGCCTAAATCTGATCTCTCCTGACAAATGGTAAAAAATGTAACCAAGTGACTATCTCTCTGTGGAGTGATGTGTAGACCACAGAAATCACTCAGCATCTGTGAATATTCCTTAGGATCCTGTCACAGGTGGGCAAAAGAATCCTCAGGGATCCTGGAAACCAAAATGTATTTATTTGCTGTAATGATAATTGATAGTCAAATGTGTTTTTAACAATGACAATTCAGTAGTCTTCAGCTTGACTTTGCAAGTCAGGATAAGTGAGCACTTAGGAAATGAATGTATCTTCCTAAAGATCAAAGCTATCTGTTTCTATCTAAGAATTTTTCATCTTTGTTTGGGATGGTTGAGTATTTTGGAAATTGACACATTCCAGAAAATGAGAAAGGAAATGTGCTTCATGGGGACTGGGAATAGGTGTTAAAATGGTAGCTCAGCTTCTTATTTTAAAATAGGAGCAATACAAAAATAACAGGTGTTACAGGTAAAAAATATTATTCATATGTGTTTTTATGAGGTTGGACAGTTCACAAACTCATCCTAGAAAAAGCGCTACACCCTCATTGCTGAGACTCACTGAGGTCACCTTCTAAGTCGTCCCCTTCAAAGTATTGGCCATCCGGCGACCGTAGTGATATTCAGCAATAAAAGGTATGTAGCACTTTTTGTAGGATGAGTTTGCAAACTTAATTGTCTAACTTTGAGTTTGCAAACTTAATTGTCTGACTTAATTGTGTACTGTTTAGGGAAAGACAATAATAAAAAAATTAGCATAACTTTCAAATATTTCTTAGTTAAAAATTTTCATTAACCTATTCATATTTTCTGTAACATAAATGTTTCCCATATAATTATACTTTTTTGGGGGGGGACATGACTTTTGATAACTTCATAATATTCTGTGTTTAAAAGGAATGCCATGTAAGTAACTATTTTTTCTTGTTGAATATTTAAGTGTATATGTTCTTCTGTGATAAATAATAGTAATGAATGCCTGTATGTGGTGCTTTTGTTTCTGGGACAGCTTGCCAGAACTGAAATTCATATTCTTACAGGAAATCTTTCCTTAAAAGCTTGTCTGTAAGTTGAGGGACTATTTATAAAGAAATACTATCCCTTCCTGAGTGTTAAAAGATAAGAATGTTATGACAAGGTGTTAAAAGCTAAGCTGGCACTGGACAGGTCAGATTAACCTGGTTCTATCTTTCACATACTTTAAACACCTGTTGAAAAAGCTGGTAACTTGTTCTTTGATAAATTGTGATAGGTAGGATGCTTTCTGGAGAGAAGTGAGTTGTTTATGTGACAAGTGTCTTTAAGCAATATTTTCCTAATAAGAAGGAGGATACTTGAAGACAGAGTTTCTAATAATAATAACAAATTTATGAAGTTTAATTTCCCACCCTCTAAATTTTATTTAGGGCAAAAGTGTTGAGGTAGTTTTGGTTCACTAAGCAAATAGAAAAAAAAATTGGAAATGAGAATGATTCCTGTAGTAGAAAAAAATAGACTAGTGTATATCACAAATACATAGACAGATTTGTGATATTTATTTTTGGCCAATTTTTAGAGGTAAACAATCAGTTGAATAGGTCATGAATTCATCCTAAACAACCCTACACTTCTAATTAGCCTGTAGCATTTTAATTTCCCTAGAGTCTTCTAGCAATAAATTTGTAGCTAGAAAAAAACAAAGGTTTTCAAGACCAGCTCTATAAGCTATATTTTCTCTCTCTATTTTGCTTATTAAAATCATTAGTTTACTTTAGAAATTTAGAGTTTTGAGCTTTTAAGTGGGTTCTAATTTATCTTAATTGTAACTATTTCATACTTTTCTATAGAGAATTTTTTTCTATTAAAGCCAACACATTAATGTATACATTGATATATGTGGGAAATTTAATTAAGTAGAATCAATGTGTGTGGGAAATAATGAAGTGCTGTTTTCATAATTTTATTTTTATGTTTATAACTGTATTTTGAATAAATTATCCCTTTCAATCATAACAGTTGATACATAGAATATATGTGATGTGTAAGCTATATAGCAAAACATTAAAATGCACATCCATGAACGTGCCATCCAAATTAAGAACTAGGACATAACCAAAGCTATCTGTGAGCTCATTTCCTAGCCTATTCCATTTTGAAGTCTTTACACTTTAAAAAAGATCTTGCTTGATGCCTTCATTTTCTAAATTATCATGAGTGTGCTACTAGCTTTTAGAAAAAAAATTAAATAGATATATGCAATTTACATTAGGAACACCTGCAAATTAATGATTGATGTCAGTGCATATACGCAATTCATAGACACAAAGGTGGAGGTTTCAAACATAGGACATTAGCTTTGAAAACGTTAGGTATTGCTAGATTTGAACTTTGCTTTCAAATTTCGTAGGCTAGCCTTAATTTCTTAGGCTAGGAATCAAATAACTGTTCCTTTCGCAACATATGCATTATAGATTGGAAATCTAAGGTTGGTTTATTTGAGAAGAAATTATGTATAACATACATAATTGTATGTATAACATACATAATTATGTATAACATTATGTATTATGATGTCCACTGGTTCAGGATCTTCCTTATTCCCCAGTGAGAAAAGGCACACAAGAAGATGAGGGTAAAATGCTGTTAGATTAAAAAACTTCAGGTGTTTATGTTTCTCCTCAATTATTTGTCCAGTTTGTACTTGTTGCTATTTACTGTTTTGGAATCTAGCAGGTGTTGACTTCTAACTTCATTTTTGACTGAATCTCTTCTGAAGAATAGAAACTCAAATTCTTTGTAGTTTTTTTTTTTTTTTAAGTCTTTAGTAGTAACACCTTGAAGATTAGGAAATACATTTTATTCATCTTCTATAGCTGTTATAGAAGAAAATGACCGGATGTTTGTCTCTCTCATAAAATAAATATTAGATTTCATTTTTAGCTTGTATTTTCCCTCTGATTTCCTTCTATATTAGTTCCTTTATGTAGAATTTTCTGCTTCCTTAACCAGGGATATGTGCATTGAAACAGCATAGTACTACGTAAGTGATTCTAATTCTTTATTTTTATTCTCTCTCTTTAAAAATGGGCTCTCACATTTATTCCTTAAATCACTTTACCTATTTTTCTTATTATAAATACCGAATTTAAGATGGAGTTGTGGATACGAATAAAAATAAAACTGAATTTGCATTAAAACTTAACCTTTGATTTGCTCAGAATCTGTCTTGATTTTTAAATGTGGAAAAAGAAGTAGATAGGCTTGTATTTCTTTTTAGTAATGTAGTTTTTCCTGTTCAACTTGATTGTGTACATTCTTACATAGGGGATGTTAAAAAAAAAAGTACCCCTTTGATTTATAGAATTTTTTCATTTTAAACTATTTTATTTAAAATTTCTTCTTACATTTCTTTTTTTTTTTTTTTTTGGTGTTTAAAGAGAAGTCTTTTTTTCTTTTTTTTGGTAAGTGAAATTTAGTCGCATTCCACTGCAATTTTTAACTCAGGTTATAAATGGCGTGGGCCAATTACCTTTCTTAAATATAAGTCAAACACTCTGGTCATTACTAATTCCTAGGTGTATATTCTCAGGCAGGTTATTTAACCTCTAGGTTTCCTCAAGTATAAAAAGGAGGGTGATAACTTTTCAGGGTTGTGAGAATTAAATGAATTACTATGTCCACTTACCTCTATATTAAGTCTTTGCATTAATTTTCTGTTGCTTCTGTAGGAAATTAACACAAATTTAGTAGCTTAAAACAAGAATTTCATTGTTCTGTAGGTCAGAAGCAGGGGTTGGCTCAACTGGTTTCTTTCTTTTTTTTTGAGACAGTCTCACTATGTCACCCTTAGTGGAGGCGTCATAGCTCACAGCAACCTGAAACTCTTGGGCTTAAGTGATTCTCTTGCCTAAGCCTCCCAAGTAGCTGGGAGTACAGGTGTCCACCACAATGCCTGGCTGTTTTTTGGTGCAGTTGTCATTGTTGTTTAGCTGGCCCAGGCTGGGTTTGAACCCACTAGCCTCAGTGTATGTGGCCAGCACCCTAACCCGTGAGCTATGGGTGCTGAGCCACAGCTGGTTTCTTTGCTCTGGGTTCATGAGGCTTAAGTCTAGGTGTGGCTAGCCAGGCTCTCAGAAGAATCTGCTCTTTCAGGTTGTTGGCAGAATCAGCTTCCTTTTGGCTGCTGGGCCGAGGTCTGTTTCTTTGCAGACTATTTGCTGGGCCAGTCCTTAGCAACTAGAGGCCTCTCTGTGATCCTTGCATGTGGGCCCTTATCTTTCAAAGGCAGCAATCGCATGGCAGATTCTTCTCATGCTACCATCTCTCTGACTTCCCGCTTGTATCACATCTCTTGACTTGTAGCTGTAGAAAGTTCTCCACTTTTAAAGTCTGATGTCGTAGATTGGGACCATCCCGATAATAATTTCCATATCCTATGGTCAGTTGAATAGTAACCTTAATTATATTTGCAAAATGTTTTTATAGCAGGGGAACACTAGGATAGTGTTGGATTGAATAATCAGGGTACAGGAATCTTGAGGGACACTGTTAGAATTCTGCCTGTCATGGTGCTCAGTAAATGATGGTGAGTAGTCATGGAGTGATGAGAGAAATCATGTCTTTACCAGAGGAGCACAGAGTAAGGTAGGCACCTTGAAGGTAGGCACCATTTCTTCCCATTTTGCATCCATAGCACCTCACAGTTCGCCATGTATTTATTTGAGCACCTGCTATTGATTATTAGCATGAATGTAATTTCTTTTTCAGTGTCATACATTTTCTTTCTCTGACTCAGTAAAAGTAGTCCAGGAGTTTTTTTTTTTTTAGTATCTCTGGCATCTGTTTAGAAGATTAGTTTCCCCTTATCTTGTTCCCTACTTTTTGATTTTCATTAAATTCCCAATATAAAATAACTTGCCTTTTATATAGGAAGTTGTTACTAGACTTATAGGAACAGACTTTGAATTTATTTGCTTTATGCGTTTTCAGGATTTTTTTTTCCTAAGGTACTCAGCATTTCTTCTGTAACTTGCTTTAGAAGATAGGTTGTAAGTACATCATAATGTGAAGGCTGAGAGTGATGCTGGCCAGCTAGCTGCTCCAGGAGATGGAAGGACCCCTTACTTCTTCAGAGTGGCAGCCTTAACTACCCAAACCTATTGGCCACAGGCAATGGCAAAGTGATGATCACCCAGGGTTCCCTTTACCATTTTTGGACATTTTCCTGATCAACAAATCTGACTAAGTCTTCCTTTAATGATTTTGTTAGACATATTAGAGACTTGCCAAGAAAGAGAAGATGAATCTCCCTTAAGATGACAGTATCTTTAAAAAAGCGTTAAGCCTCTCAAGATGGTATTTCCAGGATATTTACACAGGCCTGCCTCTGTAGATATGTAAATCTATTTGAGCAGGGACCCTCTTATTGAACTAATGTTATAAAATCTATTTTTCCTGTCTTCTCTCCATCCAGTTGGCTTATGCAGCCTCCCATCTCCCTACCTCCTTACCCTTTCACTCCTGTTCTGGTTTAAGGCAGAAGAAATGAGGAGTCTGCTCAACATATTTTGTGAAATAATGTTCACTTTGTTATGTCCTTTTGTTCATAAATGGTATCTTGAAATCTTTCTTGTTTTTTCCAGCACTTGGATGTTCTCTGAAAATCTCTCCCTCTCCCCCCCCCCGAGAAGATAGCATAAAGTGAAATAACTCTTTTATACTAAGCAGTTTAAATGCTTTTTGTCAAGGGGCTTTTCTTAACCTTGCTGCCTTTGAATTTCACTGAGGACTGCCTGGGCATTCACATGGTCAGTCTTTTCAGAAATGCCTTTCTGTCTATATATAGGATCAATAGTGTTCACTCACTATTTATTTGATCTTTCTGTAAGTTTTACCGACTCACCTGGCAGTATAATTTCTTAAACTGAATTTGAGACTTCTTTACCAAACTTCATTTCTGGTGAACAAATCTTTTAGAAGCTCTTTGAAAGAATCAGATTCTACATTTTACATTTTCTTAACTATTTTTTAAGAGGTATTCATGTCATCAGAATAGCTTTAAAGTATCATATTTGTTTAATTTGTTGAGAAATTTGTCATTCTTGGTGACATTATTAGTCTATAATCAGGGAAATAAATAGCATTCTAAATTTAAAGTTGTTTAAATTATTGATAAATATTTAGTGTTTTTCTATTGGTATATATCATTCAATTTTGATTACCAGTCTTATTAATTTTATCTTTTTCATTGTAAAATATAAATAAATTAAATTTATTTATTTATTTTTTTGTAGAGACAGAGTTTCACTTTATCGCCCTGGGTAGAGTGCCGTGGCATCACACAGCTCACAGCAACCTCCAGTTCCTGGGCTTAGGCGATTTTCTTGCCTCAGCCTCCCAAGTAGCACAGGCGCCCGCCACAATGCCCAGCTATATATATGTAATTTTATCTAGCATATTTCATAGGCATAAAAATGAAAATTATTATACCTTATTAAAATATAATCCTCCTTTACAAAAATTATATAAATTTTTTTTTTTTTTGGTAGAGACAGAGTCTCACTTTATCACCCTCGGTAGAGTGCTGTGGCATCACACAGCTCACAGCAACCTCCAACTCCTGGGCTTAGGCCATTCTCTTGCCTCAGCCTCCTGAGTAGCTGGGACTACAGGCGCCCGCTGCAACGCCCGGCTAGTTTTCTGTTTTGCGGTTTAGCCGAGGCTGGGTTTGAACCCACCACCTTCAGTATGTGGTGCCGGCGCCCCACTTGATGAGCCACAGGCACTGCCCTTTTTTTACTGTTTTTAAGTGTATAGTTCAGTGAAACTAAACACATTCACATTGTGTAATGATCATCACTATCCATCTTCAGAACTTTTTCATTTTCCTGAACTGAAAATCTGTACTTGTTAAAGAATGACACCCCACTTCTCCCTCCCTTTGGCTCTTGGCAACTACTGGTCTACTTTTTGTGTCTATGAATTTGACTTAATTGATTTGCTGTTGTGATCTTTATCTTAAAAAAGCACTTGCCCTTTAAGGCCTGAGTGCGGGTGTGGCCTAGGGTAAGGAGGAAGGACTTGATTTACAGGTATCAGATTTAATTTATTATCCAAGGAATTAATAAGTAACCTTGCCTACCTTTTGTGTAGTTTGTTTTTTGTGTGTGTAGGATTCGAACACTAGGAATATATGAATATTTACATGTCTTTAAAATAGGGTGTTACCCCATTGAAGTAAAAAAGCTTTGAACTTTGAGTTGTGGGTTTTACTGATGTTTGTCTCTCTCAGACACATACATCGTTTCAGTGTGGCTTTTCTTCAGATCATTTTACTTCCCATCCTGAATGTTTAGTCTGTGACTACTTGAATTCAGTGGGATTAATTCCTTGCTTTCTTTAAACTGCTAATGCCTTTATTTTTGACATCGATGTGTCTCAGATGCAACAAGATTGCTTTGAAATCAGTTTGATAAGAGTGAGTTGTTCATAAATTATGCCATTTGTATTATGAATACGCTGCCTGATAACAAAATTATTGGTACAGATTGATTGTTCTCCTAGAATGAGGCAAATGGTTCTAATACTAGGTGAATAATACTGATAAGGGAATGTAAAACAATTTTCTGGTGCATAGTATGGAATGGCATGGCTTGAGTTGAAAACAGGTTAGGTTATTCTCTTGGGAGTGGCCACAAGCTCCTCCACAGGTAGATTTCCAGCTACATTTTGTTCTTTCAATTTGTAAACAGCTAACTGATATGTTAGGCATAAATAGAATTTCATCCCAGTAATCAAGGTCCTATGATGTTTTTTCTAGACAGCAGCAAGATTTTAGCTTTGAATCATTAGAATTAAAGGTTAACAGAGACTTACACTTCACAAGGAGCACTTTTAACCTTTTCTCCTTCTCATACTTAGCAGACCAGCAAGAGAAATAAAGATGAGGTGAGGAATCTTTAAATATTAACTAGCTCTGCTTTGCAACTTCTTATGCATGAGCTCCAGAATCTTTTTTAGTTAATGCCCCTTCTGACATAATTCTAGGTGATAAACATAGGTGAGTATGTGTTGTCATTTGTTTTTTTCATAGTTTAATTAATTCTATTTTGTTATCTTGACACAGAACAACTGATAATCACCAGTGCATTTCTGTAACATTTCTGAAGTGGAATAGATTTCATCACTGTTATAAAATGTCATGAGTAATTTTTATTTCCTTCCAGATGCCTTTTAATTATAATTTTCTGTTAATCAACAAGTACCAAAACAAAGATAATAAAACTTATGTTTTTCACCTTTGAGGAATAAACAAGGTGATGGAGGTGTAGACGTACACTGAAAGTCAAGGAACAGGGCTCCAGTGCAGTAATGACAGTGCTGTGCCGAGTCTCAGAGTTTAGTCTCAGCCTCTCAGCTAGGAGCTGGCTTCAGGGTAGTAAGTACAAATACTGGTTGCCATGTGTCTTCCAAAAAGGTAGTACTTGTTTGCATTGCATGAATGTAACCTAATCTTATTGTAAAATCTTTGCCAATCATTTAGAAAGTTGTGAGGTGGAGTATCATTTCACATACTATGTATTACTAGCTGTTTTGTTCCCAGTGTCCAGTTAGTATGCTTTCCTTATTTCTCTAATTCATCATCAAGATCACTTTATGCTAATATTGGCCTGTAGGGGACAGGATATGCATCAGAATTGTGTGGTGAAGGCATGGATTTATAGAAAATGAACCTTTTTGTGACACTGCATGTTCTCAATCTAAGAGTGTGCTATATCTTTTCATTTTTTCAAGTCAGTAAGTTAGGTAGCCTTGTAGGTAACCTGCACTTCTTAAGTTCATTGAGCTTTTGTTGCTTTCATAAATAGGGCCTTATGTTTTATTAAATTTTGGGAGTAGTTATTCTAGAAAGAACTTTATTGCTCATGTAGATAAAGCTATATATAATAATAAATTATTATTATTAAATTATTATTATTATATAATAATTATTTTTTAAACCTGTATATTTTTGTATATTACCTTATTTCTGGGAATCTTTCTGGTTCTCATACCTTTCTAGGGCACTTTCTTTTTTTTCTTTCCTGGATAGTAATTCTTTTTTTTTTGTTTTACTTCCAGTATTATATAGTACAATAGTAAACAATAATTTATTGTATTTTTTCAGATAGCTAGAAGAGAGTATTTTGAATGTTATAAACACAAGAAATGATAAAGGTTTGAGGTGAAGGATATGCTAATTACCCTGATTTGATCATTACATATTGTATACATATATTGAAATAGTACACTGTAACATTCCACAAGTAAATATATATGTACCTCTTTATTATAATCACTAGGGTTTTCAGAACAACTTTGAATTATGGTGTCATTAGTGGTCATTCTTACGAAAGCCAACAAGAGTCCAATTGTACCATTTTGGCAAACACAAAGCAGAGCATAGCACTTGAATATAACTGATGAATGACAAAGATGCATTTCAGGAAATGTATGACATAGCTGAGACGTGTATATGAGCGAAGTGTAACTTCATGGCTGATAATATGAGATATGCATCTCTGTATGCATGCCCATTCTTATTTTCAACCTTATTTTGACAAGTGGTCGAAAAGTGTTGTACGTATATAGTGCCAGTTTTACACCAAGTGAAATCTATTTACTGAACCTGTTAACAATTAATGATGCTCGTTTATTTATCATTTTAAAAGTGTAAAATCCTCTCTTGTGCCCCAATCCCACTTCCAGTGGGAAATTGCTATTTGTGTCATAGTCTTCCATTCTTTCTGTATTTGATCACTCTGCACACCTACACACACATGTATATACGGAAGGTATACACATTTTAAGAAAGGAAAAAACTGTATTAAAATTGTGTAATACTCAAGTCATGTTTGACTTCTGCATTACAAGAGATACAAGAAAACAAATGTTATTGGTATATATTACTATAATTTTAATACAGTTTTTTCCTTTCTTAAAAATATGTACATATTAGCACCCTCTGTATATTCTATAAAAATGGGACAGTTGAAGCCAGAAAGTATAGTAACTTATTTTAACCCTAAAAAATACTGTACATCTCTCTCTACATGATTGATTTTAAATGTCTCTCCTACTGTTCTATTATGGTGGTGATAATTCATGGCTTTTTATGTTTTGAGTACTTAAGAAATAAACAAATGGAGGTATGTCACATTAAATGACCAACTTGAAAATAAGATACAGGTTTGGGGTTTCATATGTATCAATCAATTGATACTCTAGGAGCCCGTTGGCTAAAAACCATCTAAAAATAATTTGTGGGATTTATATTTGCCTAAGAGATTTTCACCAATTCAAGGAAATTTAAATATAACAGATATTTAATACATGAAACCAAATCAATAATTGAGACTTTGAATATGCTCTTGCGTTCAAATCTGACTAAGAAGTATAATTATATATTTTGTAACTGGGGACTTATGTAAGTTTGAGTCATATTCTCAAAGGCCTTTGCCATGCTGCTTATCTTTGAAAATATTTAACTACATTCAAGATGCGGGTGTGATTATACGTGTGTATCATTATTGTTCTCAGGGTCAGGTTGTTCTTAAGTTCACAATTGGTTTTTAGTATTTCAACAAATGTTTTAAATGCCTTGGGTTCAGTGCCATGTTCAGCACTGGTAATGTCAAGCCTGGGGACTTGGGTGGGGGAAGAAATTCTTTTACAAGTTACAGACGAATAGGGATGACAGAGAGGCAAATTTCAAGTGTGATAAAATATTGCATGTATGTGGGATTCAGTAAAGATTCTACAGGAGAAATTGTTAATTTGGGGGGCTTCAAAAGAAGATACCAGAAAAATATTAATATAGAAAGAAGTAATGCTAGGGTTGGACTTTCAAAGATAGTTTTTTCCCCAAGTTGGTGGGTCGTACTCACAGTGTTGATGGAGGAAAAGCCGGAAGGATTCTGGTTCTACAAACTGCAGACAGTTGAGTGTGGCAGTTGAGGGAAAAATAAGCAATGGAGAACTTCGCCCAGGACAGCAGCGTAGTGTAAAGTCGGTGAACAACTGTTCTATTAGAAAAAGAAAAGCAAAGAAGTAAAAGAATAACGTGGAGAGCATGGTGACGTGTGTATTACCATTCTCACATAACTTTTTCATGAAAAGTTTGAATATGTCTAAAGGGAAAATACAGTGTCACAAGTAGAGAAATAAAACTTTGATTAAAGTTTCTCTCCATGACCAGCTTTGCCGAACTGCCCTTGTGTGTACAACATCTTTAGCCAAATCTCTTATTATGTGTTTTTGCACCCACAACTGTAGTTTTATCGCTACTGTATTTGATAGTTTTTAAGATCTATATTTTAGCGTTTCTAAAAGTGGGGTATATCTATAAATCAGTGCTAAATTAGAGTTTTATTCGCTGCATTTTCTTCATATGGCACGAAGTAGTGTTGAGTCTTATATTTAGGCATCTTACTCTTGAAATATGGTATTCACATTTTGCTAGTTATTCTGTTATTTAAAAAAATTAAGTGCACATGTATTTTCTACCTTGAAATATTGTAATTATTGTCAGTGATGTGATGAGTCTTCATGATCTTTTCCTTAAGGAGGGTTGCTGAGTGTGGGAATGCAGTTTAACTATTTGGAGTCTGAAATGATTCACAGTCGTTGCGCTCTAGTTGTCTGTTCTTTTCCATAATTTTTTGCACCTGGAGAAGCCAGCATCACTTGTCATTTGTCAAGTCCATTTCTTAGCAGCTGAGTTGTCAAGTACATATCTAAGATCAATGAAGACAGTTGAGGATGGGCTATTATATCAAGAGGGTGGAAGATTTGTTTTTAGAATATAAACAGTCACCCAACAGGTTTTCGGATAGTGTTAAATTTACAATTTGTGTAAGAAACAATGGGTATAAGTAAATGACAAGGACAGATGTGTGGGCACGCTCTCTAATGAGAGATTTATTAGCTAAGAAATAAATGTACACTCATTTGATTTCTTCTTGGATTTAAAAAAAATGAAGGCCTTACCTATTATGCCTCTTATGCTAATTATTTTGGTCAATATACACTCTCTCCTTTAGGGCTTATTGAAACTCCAAAAATTTATTATTAAACCTATTGTCTGGTAATAGGGAATCCTAAGATCATATTTTGTGTATATGTAGGGTATCTCCTTTTAAATTGTCAAAAGACAAAATAATAAATCTAGCTTAAGGGTCTTAATTGGTTTTATTTGCCATTTTAGACTTGGGCAACACTTCATTTTATTTTTAATTGACATAATTATTTATTTTTTTGAGACAGAGCCTTGCTCTGTTACCCAGGCTTGAATGCCATGGTCTCACATCAACCTCAAATTCCTGAGCTCAAGCAATCCTCTTGACTCAGCCTCCTATGTAGCTGGGACTACAGGTGTGTACCACCACGCCCACCTACTTTTTCAACTTTTAGTAAAGATGGGGTCTCACTTTTGCTCAGGCTGGTCTTGAATTCCTAACCTTAAGCAAATCTTCCACCTTGGCCTCCCAGAGTGCTAGAGTTACAGGTGTGAACCACCACACCTGGCCAACACTTCATTTTGTAAAGTAGAATGAGTGTTCCAATGAACTGCGCAGAGGAGATAGTTTTATGGACAGAAAAGAGATGAAGAAAGAAGTAACAAAAAACAAAAAGCAGATTGGTCGTTCAAGGTTACTTTCTTTGTAAGGCGGGAATGGGGAAAAAGAATAAAAAAAATTGATCCGTTAGTATCAGTTTACTTCAGGTTCTTTTTTGTTGAAGGGATTAAAGGCAGAGGGAACTTCATAATCATGCAATTTAAACTGGTCTGTAGAATTTCAGTATGAGTGACTCCATTTTGTTTTTTAGTCTGGACAGCGGCCCCCTGTAATTTTTAATTAACAAAATTCAAGAGTGACTAACACAGGGAAATAGATTATGTGATGGTGAGGAGTCTGGATGTGGGCAGGCTTTCTTAGATTAGGAGATGGCATCTAAACAGGTGTCTTGTCTCTGTAGGAATGGTTAAACTGGATAGGATAGAAGACTCCTGAGTTTGGAGCATGTTTCTTTAATATCTTAAGGTTGGAGGTTTCAGGTGTCAGATGGGGGGTGTAATGGTTGTTTCTTGAGCATGAAGATAGACATAAAGCCCTCTGTGGGTGTCAGAGGCATTCACTTTGGGAGATGTGGGGAGTCATTTCCTCTTGTAACCTGCTCAAGAGCTGGGAGAGGCTCATGGGTCTGGCATGGTAACATGTTACAAACTGGGGAAGGATATTTTAGAAGACATGGTTTATAAATTCCTTCTCATTCAACAATACCCTCTGTATATATGTTTTGAGAAAGTCCATTTCTTATTTGCATAGCAAGATGAAGAGAGCTAATATTTAGAACTTGTCTACTTCAAAGTTAGAATTTAAATTTCTAAGGAAAAAATGATGTCAAATTGTGTGTTGTAATAAACCATAGGAAAAATTAAAGTATAATTCCTTGATTCGGAGATGGAAGTTCCTAAAAGCTGTAGAATATATGATTGATCATAGTATAAAAAGAAGAAATAAGGATAAATTATAGCAGGAGGGACTCAGAATAAATATTTTCTGAAATACTGAACACTAGAAGGCATTTTAAAATGCTTTCTCTGCATGATTTTAAGAAGTCATTAAGTTCTTATTTATTTGAGATGGCTTTGAAGTATGGTCATCTAGAATTAGAGGTGTTTAAAATGATTTCAATGGCCTTTCTGGCCCCAGGGTTTAATATGGTAACTTTAATAATTAAAATACTTTTATTTATTTATATATTTATTGAGACAGAGTCTCACTCTGTTGAGTGCAGTGGTATAATCACAGTTCACAGCAACCTCAATCTCCTGGGCTCAACCAATCCTCCTTCCTCAGCCTCACGAGTAGCTGGGACTACAGGAGCTCACCACAATGCCTGGTTAATTTTTCTGTTTTCAGTAGAGATGGGGTCTGACTCTTTCTCTGGCTGGTCTCTCAACTTGTGAGCTCAAGCAATCTGCCCTTCTTGGCCCCAGAGAGTGCTAAGATTATAGATTACAGGCGTGACTCACCACTCTAGGCCTTATGACAGTTCACTAGTTTGAGTGTAGCAGTGGAGAGTTAACCAGATGCAGCTAGTTGAAATAATGGGTAGTGAGCATTTGGCCTGCTGAGTGACTTGCTCTAATGGGTGCTCAACTCTCTTCCCGACTCATTCCTTCTATAGTATCCATAATCTCATTTTAAAAGTCTTGTCCTCATGTGAGTAATAGGCCTTTTAAATCATTTACTTTTCTGGTACAAATATCTTCGTTATAATGTGATTTTTGGTCTTCTGTATATATACCTAGTAGAGGAATTATAGGATCAAATGGCAGGTCTATTTTTAGATCTCTAAGTATTCTCCAAACATCTTTTCCAAAAGGAGCATATTAGTTTGCATTCCCACCAGCAATGTAGAAGTGTTCCCTTTTCTCCACATCCACGCCAACATCTCTGGT
>CAUYRH010130326.1:0-35676 GCA_963574655.1 Perodicticus potto | reverse complement strand
AAAAAATGGCCAGGCGTTGTGGCGGGCGCCTGTAGTCCCAGCTACTTGGGAGGCAGAGGCAGGAGACTCGCTTGAGCCCAGGAATTGGAGGTTGCTGTGAGCTGTGATGCCACAGCACTCTGTCCAGGGTGACAGCTTGAGGTTCTGTCTCAAAAAAAAAGAATTATATATCATGATCAAATGGGATTTATCCCAGGTATGCAAGCCTAGTTCAATATTCAAAAATTAATTAATGTGGGATGGCACCTGTGGCTCAGTGAGTAGGGCGCCGGCCCCATATACTGAGGGTGGCAGGTTTAAACCTGGCCCCAGCCAAACTGCAGCAAAACAATAGCCGGGTGTTGTGGTGGCCACCTATAATCCCAGCTACTTGGGAGGGTGAGGCAAGAGAACTGGCAAAGCCCAAGAGCTGGAGGTTGCCCTGAGTTGTGATGCCATGGGACTCTACCAAGGGCAACAAAGTGAAACTCTGTCTCAAAAAAAAAAAAAAAAATTAATTAATATAATCTGTGACATCAATAGGTTAAAAAAGAAAAATTACATAATCATATCAATGAATGCAGAAAAAGTATTTCACAAAGTCCAACATTTATTCACAATTAAAAACCCTCTGTAAAGTAGAAATAAAAAAGAACCCTTTTATCATCGCCCGATTCAGCAGGAAGCGGTTAGATCGAGTCTTCGCCCTTTTTCCCTAACAGCAGTTAGAGTTTCTACTCGGAGACGGAGAATTGATGCAGGACATTTGGTGCCCTAGCCAGCTCAGTGGAGCTGGCGGACCTGCCGCCTCCTCCTTGGCAGTATCCATGCTGCGGCAGCCAGCTGAAGAACCAGCGGGCTGGATGACAGGCAAGAAGGGGGACCTCCAACCCCCACCGGAGACTCCAATAGCCAAAAAGGCCGGCAACTGCGAAGAGACACCTGTGCCTTGGTGTCTCCTTCACTTTACACTTAGGACTTAATGTGGAACCCCCATTTCCTATGCCTAGGTCAATTTCATGTGAATTTCCTAGGCCTCAATTCCATAAATGGTTTGTGTCCATTCATTGATACATTCATTCACTCTGCCCTGGCGGAAAGGACTGTGTCCGCTCATTGATACATTCATTCACCTTGCCCCCGGAGGAAGGGACTGTGTTCATTTGTTTCCTGGCCAAGGAACCCACACACCTATATATACCTTGAGACTAAAAGCCTAAAGGGGGAGATGGGAAAAGACCGGGAGAGAAACGGCGAGAGCTTTTCTCTCCCCACTTGAGTTCTCTCTCTCTACCAGGAGCTTTAGTGTTTCCTGTATTCTTTTCTGTAAATAAATTCTGTCTTACCGCTGGGGGGGAAAGAAAAAGAAAGAAATAAAAAAGAACTTCCTCAACTTGGTAAAGAACATTTACAAAAAACCTACAGTTAGTGTCATATTTAATGGTGAGAAATGCAAGCTTTATTGCTAAGATCAGGCATAAGCCAAAGATATTCCCTTAACCACTCCTTTTCAACATCATATTGGATGTCCTAGCTTATGTAATAAGATAAGAAAATGAAATAAAAGGTACACTGATTGGGAATGATGAAGTTAAATTGTCTTTGCTTGCAGATGACATGATTGTCTATGTAGAAAATCTGAAAGAATCTACAAAATAACTCCTAGAACTAATAAGTGATTACAGCAAGGTTACAGAATATAAGGTTAATATACAAAAGTCAATTGCTTTCTTATATGCCAGCAATAAACAAGTAGAAGTTGAAATTAAAACACACTACCATTTACATTAACACCACCAAAATTGAAACACTTTGGTATAAATCTAACCAAACATGTACAATATCTCATATTTTGTGGATATGGACCTCATATCTCTGTGGTATTTGTTGAATATATTTAGAAGAGTATTGTAACAGCTTTATTTTAAAACGACAATATCACATACCAGAAATTAAATCCCCTGCAAATATTTCAATTTAGGATGAAAAAATTTTAATGTCAAAGTAAAAATGTACTAAGAGATACAATGTTTTCAAAATTCTTTTAAGAAGTATGTGAGCAAGAAAGTTTAAAAATAACTGCTATAGGAGAAAGAGAAAGAGAGATGAGGAA
This sequence comes from Perodicticus potto, assembly GCA_963574655.1. Lineage (NCBI taxonomy): Eukaryota > Metazoa > Chordata > Mammalia > Primates > Lorisidae > Perodicticus > Perodicticus potto. The sequence continues at coordinate 33,584 of CAUYRH010130326.1, read as the reverse complement.
TCTTCCTTAACTGATGTCCTAGGTTGGGGCCAACACTGCTCTCCTCTTGAGCCTTAATTCAAAAATCAATCTTTTGTTCACAAAGGTTGTGAGGTATTGGGGGCCAATACTTTAGGAGAAGAATGGAACAAAACTAGTGAGTCCAATAAGGAAAGAAATCCACTGCCACTTAAATATACTTAAATCCTTTCCTCACCCACTGCTTAATGCAAAAATGAGGTTAACTTTTTTTTTTTTTTTGAGACAAGAGTCTCAAGCCCTGGGTAGAGTGCAGTGGCGTTACAGCTCACAGCAACCTCCAGCTCTTAGGCTTAATCGATTTCTTGCCTCAGCCTCCCAAGTAGCTAGAACTACAGGCGCCCACCATAAAGTCTGGCTATTTTTTGGTTGTAGTTACCATTGTTGTTTGGCAGGCCGGGGCTGGATTTGAACCTGCCAGTTCTAGCGTACGTGGCTGTCGAGCTATAGGCGCTGAGCTACAGGCGCTGAGCCGAGTGTGGGTTAACTTTTGTAAGAGATTGCAAATTTTATTAATGGGAAAACTCTGATTCCTGAAAAAAACTGGATAAAGGGTAGCTCAAGAACTTAAATCAGTGGTTCTTAACCTTTCTAATGCCGCGCGCAACCCTTTAATACAGTTTCTCATATTGTGGTGACCCCTGACCATAAAATTATTTTCGTTGCTACTTCATAACTAATTTTGCTACTGTTATGAATCATAATATAAATATCTGATATGCAGGATGTATTTTCATTGTTACAAAGGAGTAGTGACCCACAGGTTGAGAACTGTTGACTTAAATGTACAGGTCCTTACCAGCTGTCATTTCAAAGTATCAGCCACCAGCTTTGATAGGCAGGATGCAGGGATGGGAGGAGGCCAAAGCACTTAGATGTCTAAAATTCAAGTTTAGGTTATGTTGCTATGATTTACATCCCTTATTACCCTAACTTTCTGTAAAGGTTTAAGTGAACCTCAGAGTACATCATCTTGGCTGGAGCCTGGGGTGTTGAAAGAGCTTCTTGGGAGATAAGGTCTGCAAGGGCCAGAATGTCTTTAAGGAATCTGGGCTTTATCAAACACAGTGGGGGAGGAGCGTTAAGCCGCAGAGTAGTGTGGATAGAACACTACTTTAGGAAGGTAATTCGGGGTACCAGGGACAGGTTTACCAGTTGGATTTGTTGTAGTAGTCTCAGACAAGGGTTCCTTCCCAAGTAATCTATTGTCTCCGCATCCCTGACTGGCTGAGGTGAAAACTAGCCCTCGCCTAAATGTTCACACAACGGCGACTAGTTGGCAGCAGTGTGCCAGAGAATGGATGGACTAGGACCATCCCCCTCACCCCCACTAGCCCCTAGCTTCCGGGTCTCTCACTCCTTGTGCTGTGATGAGAAATGATCACCTGGTAGAAAACAGCAGCAGGTGGGAGGGCATTTGTGTGGAGGTAACCCCAAAGATTCAGACAGGATGGAGGTATGGAGATCAGAGGACAGAGGATATGGTTGGGGTGGGATGGGGGCAGTGATGAGGAACAGAGATGGATCGTGAATGACCTTGAATTTTCAGGCTAAGAAACACGGACGTCATCCTGAGGAACATCAAGGAAGGATTTTAAGTAGATGAGAGACATGACTAGTTTTTGCATTTTAGAAATAATCACCAAGATTGCAGTGTGAAGAACAAGGGGCAAGAGACAGGAAGCAGAGAGAACAGTGTCAAGGTTGTTGCAGTGATTTGGGTAAAGATGCTGAGTGCCCAGGACCAGGGCCAGCAATTGCAATGGATAGAGGTGGGCATATTTTTAGGAAGCTTAAGAAATAAAAATTATAGAATGAGTAAGGGGCATTAAAACGTAGTTGGGACACAGAAAATGAATATTATTTCCCTATTTTTAAATTTACTTCCCAAATTGTTGGATTTTTTCATGCTGAAACCGCACTGGAAGAACTCAGATTTCAGAACTTCTTTCAGTCTCAATTCTAGGTCATTCATTCTATAATCCTGACCACAGTACATGGTTAGAGCTGGGGATCAGGGACTGGCTTAGCCCTGTTCCTCCAGCAGTTGCCTTCCCAGTTGGGTGGAAGGACAGTTAATTCTGGAACAGTTTGGAGAGCCCTTGTTTGGTGGAAATATAAGGCGCTGTGGAGTCTAGCGGGGAACCTGATCCGGAAGGCTTCCAGGGAGAGGAGATTGTGAGCTTAAGACTTAAGGTGAAAGAGCCCACTCACCAAACTGTCAATGAGCAACCTAAGCCCTGGTGGGAAAAGAAGGCGGCCTGAGGGCAGCTCCGACGTTAAGAACCATAGACGTCACCTATAGGGGATAGGGATCCAGGCGAGCAATATTCCCCAGGATATCTTGCGCTAGGCGAATCGCAGTCCCGCATTCCTCAGGTGAATGTCACTGGTCCCTAAGCGCCGGCCAGGGGCCATAGGGCTAGGGTGGGCGGAGGCATGGGCCCGCCCCCCTGACCCCAACACCGCAGCTGATTGGTGCAGAGTCTGCCTAGTACTACTTCTCGGCCCGCGTGTCAGTGCGCCGCCTCCGGCCGGGCTGGGAACGCCACTGAGAGGGCAGGAGAAGAGGCCCGAACGCCCCTGGCAGTAGCGATCGAATCCTGGCCAAATCTTCTACTCTGAGGGGAGGGGGCGGGGCAGACTGCGGCCCCTAGAGAAAGGAAGGCGTCAGGGGACCCGGCGCTGAGCCGCTGAAGCGCCTCGGGCCACGGCTGGTCCTGCGCCTGCGCGGCACTTCACATTTTGGGAAATGGCGGAGCTCGGGTGTGGATGCCGGTCTAGGACGGCAGGGAGCTGCCAGCGGGTTCTCGCGCCTTTTCAGACACGGGTCTAGACAGCTGGGAGGGGCGGGGCGCAGAGGGGTGGGGCCTGAGTGCTGCCTGGCTCTGCCCGTCGTTGGGCCCTCGGGCGGGAAGTGAGCTCTGCGCGCCATCTGCTTTGGGGTCCTTATGTTCCGGCCACCTGCGTGCTGCTCCCACCCATCCCTGTATCCCCCAGGGCATCGGTTTCCTCTCCTATCCACTGGGGACAGCCGCTAAGTAGCGTCGTAGGATTAAGGGCCCAGACCGCGCAACCCTGGGAGTTTGGGCCCGACTCGCACTATCCTCCAGGGCCCCGAAGTTAACTTTTAACTCTTCAACAGCAGCCTTTCGAGAACGCGAGATAAGGCTACCTCTCACCTGGCCCCAGCACTTCATGGTTAACCGCCTTGCCCCCAGGCTCAAGCAACCTCTTTCCTCATCTGTGATGAAGATGGATGTCTTCATAGATTATTTGTTCCTGATAATACATATAGGCATTTCCATTTACTAAGTACTCTTTTTTTTTTTTCCTACTCACCCCTTCCTTACAGCCCCTCTTCAGGTCAAGGAGATTTTATAGCTTTGCCTGTCCAATTACGAAGGCAAACTTTCCCTAGAGCTTCTGGAGACAAATATCTTTGGAGTTTGATCAAGTATTTGAGTGCCTGCTGTGTACTAAATACTATATTGAATACTGCTGAGGACCCTAGTGACCCAAATGGTCTTCTTACCATTAAATTCAGACTAGTAGCAAAAATTTGGATTTGTGATAGACAGTGGAAGGGTGCAGTGGCACAAGAAAGGAACAGATGAAATGTTCTTGAAATTCAAGGAGGAGGAGCAGCTAATGTCTTTAGAGAAGAGGCAGTAACAGTTTCACTTTATCGCCCTCACTAGAGTGCCTGGCGTCAACAGCTCACAGCAACCTCTATCTCCTGGGCTTCAGCAATTCTCTTGCTTCAGCCTCCCGAGTAGCTGGGACTACAGGCGCCTACCAGAACGCCTGGCTATTTTTTTTTTGTTGCTCTTTGGCTGGGGCTGGGTTTGAACCCACCACCCTGAGTATATGGGGCCGCCCCTTCCCCCCCTTTTTGAGACAGTCTCACTATGTTGCCCTCAGTAGAGTGCAGTGGCGTCACAGCTCACAGCAAGTCAAACTCTTCGGCTTAAGCAATTCTCTTGCCTCAGCCTCCCAAGTAGCTGGGACTACAGGCACCCACTACAACGCCCAGCTATTTTTTGGTTGTACTTGTCGTTGTTTCGTAGGCCCAGGCTAGGTTTGAACCCGCCAGCTCTGGTGTATGTGGCTGGCACTCTAGCTGCTGAGCTACAGGCACTGAACCTAATATAATTCTTAATAGCAGGGATTTTAGCATATTTGCTGTTAGACTTTAGGGACATAACCTTCGAGCCTATCAAATAAAGATACAGTACCTACTTCACATTCAGAGAGATGCATATTAAGCCTGGCCATCAAGGTTGGCACAAAACTACCATTTTTTGAACACTATCAAGCATTATGTGATAGAAATGCTTTGGATGCCAAGATAAAGAACTGAGATATCCTCTGGACAATAGGGATCATACATTTTTAAGCAGTTGAGGGCACCAATGGGAGGTGCTAGGAAGGGACTAGATCCTGCCCAAGTCTGAAGCCACTGCAGTGGCTGCAGCCCTTTCTTATTTCTCTCACTCCCATCCAAACCTCCCTACCCTCAATCCATAAATATTTCAAAGCCATGTTTCTAAAAACCAGCCATTTATATCTGTTTAGGTAAGTTACAGAAGGAGTGAGGTGGTGTATTTACAAGTTGGTTTGCCCAGATATGCTATAACTTAGTGTCTGTATTTAATATTGACAACCAAAAAATATATATATATATAAATATCTTCCATCTATACACAGCAGGGCAGGAGTGTCCATGTCTTCTTAAGCAGTGAGTTCTCAGCCTCCTACAGGCCCTTTTCTCGTGGTGATAGTCTGGCCCTCAGTGCAAAGGAGACTAGAACCTGGCAGCCCAGTCTGGCCCTTCCCCTCTCCTCCCTGCACTCCAGTGCTCCCAACTGGTCTCAGGCAAGGAAAGGTTAGTTTGAGTGGTTGGGTAGGAAGAGATGAGAATGGGCAAATCCTAATGGAGCCTGACCCCCTGGGTAGGAGACTCAGGCCTGCAGAAGGGGTGGCCATAGCCACTTCTACTATGGGGTAGAAGCTTCAAAGTTCATAGTTCAATTAGTGTATCCATGGGTCATAGGTCCAGCCCTACAGATTAGCTTGTTGAAGGCAAGTGTCTGTCTGGACAGGGCTTGGTCCCCACCTTCAGGTTCTGAGCCATTCAGAGTGGAGCCTGGGTGTGGGTACAGAAGACTCAGGCTGATAAAAAAATAGTAACAAAATCAGTAATAAAAAAATTATAAAACCTGTTGCTTGTCTGGATAGATTTCAGCAACAGCCTTGCTTTCATTAAAATCCTGGAGCTGTTAAAGTTCTGACCATTCTTCTAGACATCATTGTTGGCTGAAGAAAGTAGCCCCAAGTCCCGGCTTGGCTGAGATCTATCAGTTTGGAAGTCTCATCCAGCTGCCTGTGCTCCTGAGAGCTTCTTGGAGCTGCTGGGAACAGGCCGGGCTGGTGGTGTGGGGCACCTCACACTTGGGAATCAGCCCCTAAGGGGTGGAAGAGCTCCTCTGGTGTCTTGTCACTTTGGCTGGCTCCCCCCTGCCGGAAGCCAGAAGCAATTTCATCAAAGGTCCGGCCTTTAGTCTCAGGAACTTTGAAGTAGGTGAAGATGAAGAACAGAACCAGGAGAACAGTGAAGATGATGAAGACATAGGGACCACACAGTTGCTGAAAGACACACAGACACATTCAGTTGGAATCATGACCCTATACCCTGGCTGTAGGACTTGGGATAAGTCACTTTATGTCTGGGCCTTTTATCTGAAATAAGGAATACCCACCTACTACCCAGGAATGCTAAGATCATGAAATGAGTCTGTGCTTGCACCTGGCATGCAACAGGCTCCGGGCGCAGCATTCAAAGCTAAGGAAAAAGCCCCAGAGTTGAGGTCAGCATTCTCATCCATGTAACCTGGGTTTCCAAGCCTCAGTTTCCCCCTCGGTATGATTCCTAATGGGAATGCTGGGAGAGCATTTTGCATAGCACTATGGGATCATGCATACTGGTGAGAAATGGGGAGCATAAAGACAAAGGGGGTTCTCACCTCCACATACTGGAAGCACATGCCCACAATGAAATTTGAGGTCCAGTTGGAGAAGCCAGCGACTGCAATGGCAGCTGGACGGGGACCCTGGCTGAAGAGTTCAGCCACAATGAACCACGGGATGGGGCCAGGGCCCACTTCAAAGAAGGCCACAAAGCCGAAGATGGCCACGATGCTCAGATAGGACATCCAGGGAAGCTGCTCCTGTTAAGGTTGATGGAGAGGGGTGAAATTCAATCTGGGTTGTGATGGATCCTCAGAGGAACCAGTATACAGACAGCACAGAGCAAGGCTGTGTACGCACTACAGGTTGGAAGGCAGCAGGCCTGGGGCTGACCCTGCACTTGCTATGTACCTTAGGTACCCTGTAATGGATCTCAGTTTCCTCATGTGTATAAAATGATTTAAGTCCTGCAGGGTGGTTACATGCTTGAGAGAGAGAATGTGTTGTCAGCAGGAGGTGCTAAGAGGCTCCTGTGGTCCTCTGGGTCTGGCTGCAGAGCAATTTGCTTGTGGCAGGAGGGTGTTAGAACATTTTTTGGTGTGGGGTGGATTCATATTACAAGGCTTGTAAGGTGTGGCACAGAGTAGGCAATAGACATAGGTTTCTGAATATAATCCTCCTTGAGGAGGTCACAGTAGAAAAGACAGGGACTTCGTTCAGATCTCAGATCTGCAGCTTATCACTTGCTACATGCTTGACCTCTCAGCATTGCTAACCTTTCCAAGCCTAAGTCCACCTATAAAATTATGAGTGGTGCTTTCCTTGCCAAGAAAGAAAAAGGTCCTTTTTTAGCTCATAAAGGTGATGAATGAGTCTTCACATGCACGTGTGAGATGTGCCTCCCTCAAACACGGTTACAACATCAACATGTTACCCATCTGAGATGGGAAAAAAACAAAGAAAGAAATGATTGTTTCTGCTTATGAGTGCCCGGCATAGAGTTAACACAGTGATGACAGTCACAGGCTTGGAGCCAGTAGACCTGAAGTGGATGCCTGGTTTCATCTTTTACCTGACATGTCACTAATCTTACTGGGACTTTGCTTTCCTCACCAGTAAAATAAGAATAATAACTAAGCTACACCTCTGGGTCATGGGAATTGAGGGTGACAAGGCCTGGTTTCTGTACCTCTGTGGTGAGAACAATATACTTTCCAGAGTTGCTGCCATGGTGAATTGAGACTGTAGATAAAGGCTTTGAGAGGTTTAATATTGAGCAAAGCAGTTTCCCGGGGAGCTGAGAGTTTGGGGTCTAGGGTCAGAGGTGCTGTGCTGAGAAGCCACCAAGCAGGGAGGAGCAAGTTCAAAACAGGATGTGAGTGGGATGGAAAGAGATAAGCTCTGGAGCCAGAAAGTCAGACCCATGTAGAACCAGGACCAGTACAGCCCCTACCTGGCCTGCTTTGGGATCTGAAGCCCAGGTGAACTGCCCCTGATCCTCCCCACCCCCACCTCGCTCCCTGGAGTGTTAGCAACTCACCAGCAGCGCCAGTGCAATGGTCATGAGTACGGCACAGCCTGCCATACCAGCTAGGCCTATGAGATGCAGGGTCCGTCGGCCAGCTCGCTCCACCACAAACAGCTGTGGGCAGAGAAAGAGTCAGTACCACCATCCCAGCCTGGTGCCCCTCTGAACACACCCACCCAGAGGCTTGCCCTAACGGCCAGGAAAGCTACTTGGCACTGCAAACACCAGTGGGGAAGAGGGTACTGCCTTCTCCATGGGGCCCAGCTTGGAGACTGGATAGTGGGTGAGGGGCACAGAGCTGGCCCCAGAGCCGGATAGCAGTACATAAGGGCAAGAGGTGGGTCTAGAGAACCAGAAAGCTGAGCATCTTGAGCATTCTTGTGACCTTGAGCAAGCCTTTTCTGTTTGATTTCTCTGAGCACCCAGGCCATGTGTGTGATGTGAGATGAAACTCAGGTTGTTAAGAGTGAAGGGAGAAGGCACATATGGGAACATGACATGTGCCTGGCTCCCAGCAAATCTTGCCATTCTGCCCTGAGCCGGACCCCTGCCACTGACTGGCAGCAAAGACTCACCGACACAACAGTGAAGGCCGTGTTGACGATGCCAGAGCCGATGGTGGCATACACAGGCTGCTGCACTCCTGCCTTCTCGAAGATGCTGGTGGAGTAATAGAAGACCTACCAGATAGAGAGCCTGTTGGGGCTCAGCTGGGCACTGTGGCTCTTCCCTGCCTCTGCACCAGTGCACACGGGACCCAGGGTGAGTAAGGAGTGGAGGGCACAAGCACTTCTCTGGCTGAGGGACACTGCACTGCAGTGATCTTTTGGGTTTTGGTTCTAAAGAGAAGCTTCTCCTTTGGCAGAGGCATTATTTGTTGTTTTAAGTTTGGGATTTGTTCAGAGCACACACTTGACCACAGGGGTTGGCTGGGGCCACAGAATGGGGTGGTGGTAGGGCACTCACAGCATTGATACCCGACAGCTGCTGGGACAGCTGCAGTACCACGGCAATGAGGATGGGCTGGCGGTAGGCAGGCGAGCGGAACAGCTCCAGGATAGTGACCTTCTTCTCCCGCATCATCTGCCGACCCTCCTCCTTCATCTCCTGCAGGTCATGGGTCACGTCAGCTGTCCCACGAAGCTTCTTCAGCACTGGGGGGACCGGAGGGAAGGAGGGAGTGGCTAAGAGTAGGAAGCAGGCTGGGGCTCAGCCAGCAGGGAGGAGGGCAGGGCCCTGCCCGTACCACTCTTGGCCCGGTTCTCTTCGTTGCGGTTGATGAGCAGGAAGCGGGGGCTCTCAGGGCAGAAGGGCAGCACGATGCACTGGAGCAGGGCTGGGACGAAAATGATGCTCAGCAGCAGGGGCCACAGCTCCTCATTGCCCATGATGGAGTCCAGACCGAACACCTAGGGGAGGTGGGGGCTGTGAGCATCCTGCAGGGGGCTGTCCCTGCTTTGTGTCACCTGCTGCCTCTGGGGGCTCCTCCACTAACCTCTCTGAACTCAATTTCCTCATCTGTCAGGTGGGGAAGCAGGACCTTCTTCATGGCATTACTGGGAGGGTAAGTGGCAAGTCTGGGAATGTGTCCAGCACAGAGAGTGGGGCTGATACACTGCTCCGGGAGGATTTCAGGGATGGGGACAGGGAAGCCTCCTGCAGAGAAGGCACAGTGTGCATCCAGGCACAACCATATGGGGTAGGGGAGAGCTGGTGTATGTGGGAACAGCAAGTTCCCTGTGGTCAGATTCCCGGTGTGAGAGGAAGGGGACGAGAAGGGTGGAGAAATCTTGTCCTTCTGCGGGGGTGGCCCAGGAGATTTATGAGTGGCAGTATGTTCCTGGACCTGTGTATCTAGGGCTGTCCCCTAATAGGGCTGTGGAAGTTGGGTACAATTCTAGTAAGAGAAGCTCTGCCCTGCAGCACAGGTCTTGGAAGCTAAAGGCAGCTGTAGCTCACCTGGGCGATGAGGATGCCGACAACAATGCCCAGCTGGTGCAGGGTGCCCAAGGCCCCACGAAGGGCTGTGGGGGACACCTCCCCAACATACATGGGCACGAAGCCCGTGGTCAGGCCACAATACACGCCAATGATGAAGCGGCCCAGGATCAGCATCTCAAAGGACCTGCCCAGCTTCGAGAAGCCCATGAGCACAGCAGACAGGAAGGCCAGCAGGTTCATCATCAGCATTGAGTTCCGCCTGAGGGAGAGGTTGAGGGTCAGGTGGGTGCCCCTCAGGCTCCTCAGGGGCTGGGTCACAGGTGAAACCCTGGAGCAGGCAGGGGAGTCTCCCCCACCTCCCACCCACATCTGGGACACCCTGGGCAAGGCCAGAGACCTTCCTGCTCACCGGCCAAAGCGATTAACAAAAAGGCCCACAGAGAAGGAGCCGATCATGCCCCCAACGGAGAAGATGGCCACAGAGAGGGACCAGAGCGTGGTGAGCGTGGTGGGCAGTATCTTCTCCCCATATCGGTGGATCCATGTCTGGTTGTAGAATTCCTCGATCACCTGCAGGGGAGAAGCAATGTGGGTGGGCAACCCCCAGGATGTCCTCCTTATCTCCTTCACCCCTCATTCAGAGACAGCCCTTTGTCTGGAGAGGGCCTGGGCCTCCTGGCTCTGCCACAGACTTACTGCATGTTCTTCTTTTTTTATTTTTTTAAAGTGATGGTGTTTCAGGGTGGCGCCTGTGGCTCAGTGAGTAGGGTGGAGGTCCCATATACCCAGGGTGGCAGGTTCGAACCCAGCCCAAGCCAAACTGCAACAAAAGAATAGCCGGGGTTTGTGGTGGGGCCTGTAGTCCCAATTATTCAGGAGGCTGAGGCAAGAGAATTGCCTAAGCCCAAGAGCTGGAGATTGCTGTGAGCTGTGACACCATCGCACTCTACTGAGGGCAACAAAGTGAGACTCTGTCTCTTAAAAAAAAAAAAGGCTTGGCGCCTGTGGCTGAATGGGCTAAGGCGCCAGCCACGTACACCTGAGCTGGCGGGTTCGAATCCAGCCTGGGCCTGCCAAACAATGACGGCAGCAACCAAAAAATGGCCGGGCGTTGTGGCGGGTGCCTGTAGTCCCAGCTACTTGGGAGGCAGAGGCAGGAGACTCACTCGAGCCCAGGAATTGGAGGTTGCTGTGAGCTGTGATGCCACAGCACTTTATCCAGGGTGACAGCTTGAAGCTCTGTCTCAAAAAAAAAAAAAATGGAGTTTCAGGCCAGGCGAGTGGCTCATGCCTATAATCCCAGCACTTGGGAGGCCAAGATGGATGGTTTGCTTGAGCTCAGGAGTTCAAGACCAGCCTAAGCAAGAGCAAGACCTTGTCTCTAAAATATAGCTGGGTGTTATGGTGGGCTACTTTGGAGGCTGAGGCAAAAGAATCGCTTAAGCCCAGAGTTTGAGGTTGCTGAGAGTTGTGACACCACAGCACTCTACTGGGGACAACAAAGTGAGACTCTGTCTCAATTTAAAAAGAAGAAAAAAAGATGAAGTTTCACTTCGTCACTCAGGCTAGAGCGTGCAGTGGTCTGAGGGTAGGTGATAGCTCACTGCAACCTTGAACTCCAGGCTCAAGCAATCCTTCAGCCTTAGGCTTACAAGTAGCTAGGACTACAGGCATATGCAATCTCACACAAGCTATTTTTTTTCTATTTTTTGTAGAGATGGGATCTCGCTGTGTTGTCTAGGTTGGTCTTGAACTTCTGGCATTAAGCAATTTTCTTGCCTGGGCTTCCCAGAGTAGCACCATGCCTGGTAATGTTCTTCAGCCATGACCCATCCCTTTTATCAGGTCTGTTTCCCCAGGTAAGAAACAAAGGATTGGGCTTTCTGCTGAGAGCTGCACTGGCTCTTCTACTCCCCAGGGTGTAGTTTCTAGGGCCCCACAGTTTCACAGGCTATACATGACTTGCTGGGGATACTGGCAGGTGACCAACAGTGGAAGTTCAGGCACAGAGCAGAGACAGGTACAGAGAGAAAAGACTTCTTTCCACCTGCCCATTTTTTCTACTTACTTTGCCCCAAGGCCCCAGGTGGGCCCCAGCTGTGCCAAGTCCAAGCCACTCTCTCCCCACAACCTTGCTGGGGAGAAAGCAGGGCTGGATGAACAGGTTCTGTCCTCCAGGAAGTGCAGACTCCCTGACTTTGCACTCAAGGTGCAAACTCACCCACACACCACCCTTCAGAAGTGCTCTCAAGACACAAGACTCCTGCTGTTGCTTTCTGTCCCCAGGTTCTAACCTGGGAGCACCACTTTGAAGGACCCTGCCTCTTACCCTCTCCCAAGGCCTGGATGGGAGGTAAGGGGAAAGGGTCCGGACAAGGAAGCAGTTCCAGGAACTGGAGACACCTGTCCCAGTGCGGCCTGCCCACTAGTCCTGCCCCCTACTCCGGGGGAGGGGCTGGCCTGCTCCCAGGGATGTGGCAGGTGGGTAGTACCGGTTCTGCCTAAGGACACTCAGCACACTCTCAGGCAACAGAGACATACACCCAGTGCCACAGAACTGGCTAGACCCACCCAGCCAGCCACACGTGTAGCTAGGCACAAGCCCAACTACCCAGAAATAGCTTCCTGTACACACATACCATAACACACAGACCCATGCTCAGATAACCTGAATACTCCTGGCTTCAGCCACTCACAGATCTTCATGCCCCTCCACCCTCACCACTTGTAGTTCAAACTCCATTCCATGTGACGCTAACCCAGTGACCCTCCCCAGGTGTACAATGCAAATTCGCACACACACAGCAGTGGGCAGTCTCTTCAGCCTCTGCCATCATTGCTCTTAGTCCTCCCTACCTCTCCCCAAACCAAAGAGTTCTAACACAAGAGGAGGATGTGGATGGCCACATTTGCCAAAGGGGAAATCAAGGCCCGCAGTCCCAGAAATATCTACTGAGTCCAATGAACCTGTCCCTTGGTGCTTTCCTTCCAGTTGCTGTGACCTCTTGGCCTCTAGCCATCTTTTTTCTTGCCCTGTCATGACTTTTCCCAAGTCTGGGGGAAACCAGGCTCCAGAGGGTTAGGACGGGGTGACAAGGGAGAGGCAGTCCTAAGGATCTACCTGTCTGTTCTGGGGAAGCCAGTGGTGCAGTGTTTAGGAAACTGTGCTCTGAATCTGGACACAACCAAATTCAGATCTCAGCTCTACTCTTTATTTCTAGTGTGACCAAAGGCAAGTTATTAATATTCCATCTCTGAGATGCTGTTATTCCTGCCTGGAGGGCACTCCTTGACTCACTGCTGAGACCTTTTGAGATCCAGCTAGAAGGTTTCCCTGACTTGCAGGAATTTGTCTTTGCTGAGGACAGGGACCTAAGTTGATTCACACCAGGGCCTGTCCCAGAGCCAGTGACAGAGATACCTGGAAGAATCATTGAATAAAGTCTTGGGCTCTCCTTCTAGAACCCCTTTATTCTGCTGGGGGCAGAGAGAAGGCAAATTTTAACAAAACGCAAAGTACTTGTGCTCTTCAAGGGACAAAACCAACCCCAGAGGAGGAGTGGCTGGGAACAGTAATGCCCCATTTATCAGGTTTCACAGAGAACAAGCTGTTCTGGATAAGGGAAATGCTTAGATAAATGACACTTGTCCCTTTGAGGGTCCAGCCTTTCCTGATCTATCATCAGGGTAGAAATATGGAAAGATTTCACTTTGCTGCCCTGAGCAACTAGACTTACAAGCAGGGCTCTGGGGCAATAGTGTCTTTGGGGCTTTCTACAGGGGCAAGGAGTGATTGTTCCTGAACTGATTGATTCGTGATGGCTTATAATTTCTGCATTCCATAATTCCCAGGATCTTCCCCCAGTCCTCTGTGGTTCACTGGACGGTCTCCTATAACTCTCCACACCCCTCTTCAAATTTGCTAAGAAGTTAACTAATGGAACTTGTTTGAATTGTGTACAAAGAAAGAGTAAATAGGTGCTGAGTAAGAGCTTAAACTACATAAATGAGCTCAAGGATATGACACAAAGGTTTCTGCTTTGGCAGCTCATATCTTTAACTCTCTTCTTAGAAGGCTAAGGCAGCTGATAAAAAGACCTTGTGTAAATGAGGTTATCAGAGCTCCACCCTTAGTTGGTGACATAGTCAAGGCCCGAGCCCTGTCCAGGCCTGGCTCCTCTGTGGCTTCCTGGCCCACTTTATAGGACAGGGGAGGGTGAGCAGCCAGCCTCCTCTGCTTTAACCTTGGCCCCAGGCCCGTCCTCTCAACCCACCAGCAGCACTTCTTGGCCAAGTCAAGGCTGGGTAGTGGGCTTCTGCTTTTTAATCTGTGCTTGACAGTTCTGGGAAGAAGCTATGTCTAGTTTTCCATTCCTGTTGCTGATTTGAGAGCTCTGTGTCCTCTCCTCCCAGGGGAGGGAGGTCCACATGGGGCCACAAGCTGGCCCTTTGCCAGAAAAGGAGATGGGTGTCCCTAGAGAATCAGATGACCTCTACATGAGGAAAAGTTCTGAGGTCACATCTCCATCCAGTCACTGCCCCCAGCATCCATGCTAGCAGCATCTGTCTGGGTGCCCTTCCAGGAAGAAAAGCCTACTTGTCGCTCCCCTGACAGGATCCACAGATACTGGCAGCCTTCTCAGCCCTGGCTCCTGTTTTTAGGTGAGGCCTTGGGACATGCCTGTGCTGAATGTTCCCACCTCACTGCCCACCCCAGGCCTGAGAGTTATACTTGATTCTGCCATCACTTTACCACCACCAAATCTGTCCTACTTCTCTACCCAAATAGCACCTGCCCTGGGTGTCACCTGGATCCTACTCCTGACTCTTCCCATCATCCACCAAAGCCAACCCGATTTCCACAATAAACTACCCCTCAGAATGAGTTAATTGCATTAACTCAGCTGCCTGTCTGCCTGCCTCTCTGACCCACCCACCTCCTCCCATTCACAACCTCTTTACCCTGCTGTTGCTGGGTCTGGGGAGCGCAAGCAAGCTGGGGAAGAAGGGAGGCCCTGGTCATTTCCGGGGGGACTGCCATGGCATCAGCCTGCTAAAGCCAAGGGGCTATTAGAGATCTCTGTCTAGGCTGCTAACTGGGGGGCAGGGGGACACCCCCAGAGGGAGGCCAGCCTGGAGAGGCAGGGAGACACTGGGCAGCCAAGACCTCTTAGACTGGATGGCTCCCCTTCCAAAGCTATTCCTCACCAAGCAGCTCTCCTGGGGTGGGGTGCAGCCTGCACATGTGTCAGGACACCTTGGGAATCCCCAGCAGCTCCCTGCCAGGCCCAGGCAACTGTGGGGGAGGACTGCCTGTCTGCATGTCTGCAGAGGAAGTTCCCCCCTCCTCTCTGTACAGGGCCATGAGGCAGAGCATGCCTCCTGGAACATGGAAAAGCCGTTACTATCACCACCGTTGTTCTCTCAAGGAGAGAAGCCACCATCTTCAGAGGAGCATTAGGGGCAGGGTTTGCCATTTGCAATTTGCCAGAAGACAAAGCTCATTACCTGATGGAATATAAAGGGTAGGGAGTAGAGACATGTCTTGGGGTAAAGCTCTGTCTTCAGGCCCTCCCTGGCTATCCCCTGCAGAAGGACCCAGCAGGTTTGTAGGCCACAGTGAGAGGGTCAGACTTCAGCTAAGGGGAAGGAAGTGCTTTCTTCTAGACTTCGGAGGTTGAGTTTGCCCACTGCACAGTTGGTGAGTTCCCCATTAGTGAGGAGCATGCAAGTCGAAGTAACTTATATTTTACATAAAAGACTAGATAGAACATATTAGGTAGAGTCTGTGGGCCATATACGGCCTCTGTTACTTAATTTTATTCTTTCTATTTCCCTAACCATTTAAAAATGTGAAGGCAGGGCAGTGCCTGTGGCTCAGTGAATAGGGCACTAGCCCCATATACCTAGGGTGGCAGGTTCGAACTTGGCCCTGGCCAAACTGCAAAAAAAAACATAGCTGGGCATTGTGGCAGACGCCTGTAGTCTCAGCTACTTGGGAGGCTGAGGCAAGAAAATCGCCTAAGCCCAAGAGCTGGAGGTTGCTGTGATCTATGCGACAGAGCACTCTACCGAGGGCGTGCGACAGAGTGAGACTCTGTCTCTAAAAAAAAATAAATAATAAATAAAAATAAAATAAAAATGTAAAAGCCTCATGGTGTATGGCACACCTCTTGGGGGTGGGATGCAATTTTAAGAGGGACTTTAACAAAGGCAATCAGTGTGAACTAAATCTTGGTACCCTCAATGAATCCCAAACAATAATAATAATAATAAAATGTAAAAGCCATTCTTAGTTCATGGGCCACAGAAAAACAGGCTATTGCCAAGTGGCCCCTCTGGGAAACAGGGTATGTATTTGAAACCTCTGGCTGGTCTCACCTTCATTCCCTGTGCCAGGAGGCCTGGGTCTTCCAGAACACCCCTGGGTCAGGCCAGGGAGTTAAAGCTTCCTCTCAACCCTTCTTCCCCTCTCCTATATGCTACATGGGGATGAAGGGGTTAAATAGCCAGCCGGGTTTCCAGCTCGTTAGAAGGAGGAAAGAGCAGTTGTCCAGCTTGGTGCCTTAGCCTGGCCTTGACCCCTGTGCCCTGCCCTCAGCTCTTAGTGCCTGAGCTCCTGTCTCCACAGCAACTCTCAGCCACACCCCAGAGTCAGCTGGGAGATCAGAGCCAGATGCTCCAGGTGGTGCTGGACAGACGGCCCTGACCACAGGGTCCCCTGAGGCCTCTCTCTGGGGCCACAAGGAAGAGGCCCAGGTTGGAGCTAAGAGCTGGGCCTCAGCACCATGGCAGAAGATCAGACCACCCAGGCTGCCTCTCCGGAAGAGTTCTGACATGGCTGGCCTCCAAACCAAGGCCAGGACAGGCCTCTCACTGGTGCCTTGCCATGAGGGGCCCCCTGCAGACAGAGGGATCTTTATCTCACAGTGGCAGCCATGTCCAAAGCCTTCTTGGCCCTCGGAATGAGTGACTTCACCACCCACACTGTGACTCATGTGCCCTTCCTCTGGCAGACACAGTGACTCCTCCACATGGCCTAGACATCCCACAGCTTTGCTCCTCTGGAAAGCCTTCCTCCAGATAAATACCTGCCTCTCTATTGCAGTGGTTCTCAAACGGAGGCAATTTAGGCCGCCCAGGGGACATCTGCCAATATCCAAAGATATTTTGGGCTGCTACACTGGCATCTAGTGGGTAGAAGCCAAGGATGCTGCTAAACATCCTCTGATGCACAGGACAACAAAGAATTATCTGGTGAAAATGTCAGTTGTGCTGAGGCGGACAAACCTGCTCTGTGGGCCAAGTACTGTCTCTCTCCCCTTCTTTGCTCCCACTCTGCCTGTCCACATTTCCATCACTGTTCTTCAGCAGCTAACATGAGGCATTGTGTATTCCCTCTCCATTGAACTTCAGCTGGAGACTTTGACTCATCTGTGTCCCTGGTGCCCAGCACAGGGCTGGAGGCAGAGCTGACAATCATTGACTAACAAGCTATGAATCCATCGGAGGGGCTTAGGAATGATGTGACTGTGACAGGGTGTGATGGTGCAAGAGATTGGGCAACTGCATGTGGGAAACTGTTGAGATGTCTGTACATGACTGAGCTTGACTCAGCTCTGAAGATGGAGTGCAAGGGGCTGGCTAGGTGGCAGCTGTAGGCATGTGAAAGGGTGTCTGGGTGCTCATCTCTTGACTGTGTTCATCTTCCACAGTGGTTGAAGGTACAGATTGATGCCATACTCCCTGGATTCAAATCCTAGCTTTGCTATTTACTCACTGTGTATCCTTCCCTGCTTAACTGCTTAAAATCTCTGTGTTCCAGTTTTGGTGTCTACCTAATGGGGTTCTTATGAGGAACAACTGAATTATTATTTCTAGAGCGAGTGTAACAATGCCTGGCATGCAGAGATTTAGATGTGATGGTTTGTGGTAGTGGTGATGAACAAAAGGGAGAGGGGACCCAGAACTCTTTGGGTGTAAGAGAAATAAGGAAAGGCTGCCTGGAGCCTGGAGCCCAGCTCAGCCAAGGGGGAAGAGGGCTTGGGTTAGCAGGTGGGTCGTGCCTCCAGCCCCTTTCAGTTCTTTTGTTCACCGAGCTGGGTTGTCTCGGACAGACGTCACCTTCTCTGCAGAGAAGATTCCTCCTTTGGCAAACAAGGTGGGGTTGAGCCAACAGGCCATCAGACTCCTTCAAGCCCAAATTCTCTGGGTTCTGAGCATTCCTTATTCTCAGACATGCCTGACACTGTCCCTTAGCCAGTACTTCATAGTTTCTCAATGGCCATTAGTCATCTCTGTTGGCAGCTTAGCCATCTGAGGTTGGGAGAAAGGTGCTCACATGAGCCCAGTATGGCGGTCAGGATGCCCTTGTTCATTAATTTCCTCCCTCTGTGGCTGGTCTCGTCTCCTCTGCTGGGGAGAGGGAGGTCATCACTGCTCAGAGTGTGGGGAGGGGTGGCACATAAGGTGGGGGAGGCGCAAGGCCTGGAGCCCAACTCTAGCTCAGCCTCACTTTTCAAATGACCTCACCTAGCTTCAGTTTTCTCATTTATGAGAGGGGGAAGGTAATCTCAGCTCTGCCTGCCTTTGTAGAGCTGCCTTGAGGAGATAATTTATAGGAGGTGCTCTGTAAACCATTTAAGATAATATTAAGATTAACCACTTCCAGGAGGAAGCCCTTTGGGGCCTGTTTTATGGAAGAGAATTTACTTCTGGTAATTAACAGCAGAACTGGCATCCTTATTGTTCATGGAGCAAAGTCTCTTCTTGAAAGTAGGCAACCCAGTGCTCTGTTCTAAAAGAAGTTCTCTCCAAAAGGCAGGGAAGTTGATGTATCCAGGGCAGGCAGGTGGCAACTCTGCATCAGAGGAACACTGTAGGCCACTGCATCTTGGGGCAAGCCTTTCCCAATGCCTGGACACCTCCCTCCCCATTAGGCCAACTCACTCCTCAAGGTCTAGCTTGGCTGCAACGTCCTTGTCGAAGCCCTGACTGTTCCTACCATCACCTCCACCCTACCACTAGTGGCTCCCTATTTGCTCTGGCAGCACCTTGAAGCCCCATTAATTATATGAGGCTTTCGCAGAGAGATCCAAGGGTCTCTCCCACCCCTCTGGAGGGTGAGTCCTTGAGAGCAGGGGCAGAGCCCAGCTTAGACCAAGTCTGAGGCAGCTTCCTGAGGACCAGGATGTGCCTGCTGTGCTCAGAGCTCTCCTCCTTTCCTTCCACTATCTGGGCCCGCGGGTGGCAAGGGCTGGGTGCCCTGGGTGAACGTAAGTGTTGGCTGAATCAATGCTCAGTGCTGTCCAAGGAAATGCCTTCAGCACCTACCCTGCACTGTGATTGCTTTGTTCTGTTACTACACGCTGGGCTTTGAGCTGCACTTATGTTTTTATTCTTGAGCCCTTCTTTCCTCTTTTTACATGTTAAATTTATCATTTCTAATCTGCTCCTGGTTGGAAAAGCTATAGCCAGGCTTGTGAGAAGTGTTTGTAAACTGCAAAAGTAAACAGACTGAGTGCCCCAGTGCTTGCCCTGAAAACACTGCTAGATTGCAGCATGTGGTATCCATTTTGGCCACTCACCTCTCTAGCTTTGGTCTGCAGAGGCTGGTTTCTGAAGACCTTTGGACAGGTGCCCACAAATGCTCCTATAAATGCAGTTTACAGCCTCTGCCGGGCCCTTTGTGCTGCCCTTTGGCCCTGGTGTGACACCCTGGTCAGTGGTTCTGCCACAATTCTAACCTCTTGCCTATTTCTGATTAGATAGGAGGCCTCAGGCTTCAGAGAACTTCATCTTCAGGAGTCTCTTAGTCCCTCCAGGCCGAAGACAGTCCCTCCCTCCTGCTCCAACACCACCTGCCTAGAAGACCTACCCCTAATTCCTTATCTGCACCCTGTGCTCCTCAGCTAATTCCTCCCAACAAGTTTAAAAATAAAGTCTTCATTTAAAAAAACCACTAGCTACACAACCCTCCCAGCTCCCCTGACTTCTCCCTTTTCCACCGAGGTTCTTGGAAGGAGTGTCTCCTTGCGTTCCCAGCAGCCTCTCACTACAATCCATCAGTGAGGTTTCTGCCTGCACCACACCAGTCTTAGTGGCTGCAAGGCCACCATCCCCTCTATGTGGAGGGCATTCATTCAGTGCAGCCCCTGAGACACCTGACAACATTCCTGTACTTTGTTCATCAACTCACCACTGGCTGAGTGCCCATTACTATAAAACAGGCACCATTCTAGGCACTAGGGACACAGCAGTACAGGAATCAAATTCTCCTTCCGTCTTGTGAGGTTTTCAACTCCTGGCTTTAGAGATACCAGCTCTTTTTTTTCTACCTAGATTCCTCTTACATCAGTGGGAATGTTTTCTGGGGGCTTAATCTTTAGTTTTCTTCCGAGATTTCCCTCCACTCCCATTTGGATGCCAGTGACCTACTCTTGAATTTTCTCCAGCCTGGGTCTAAGAAACACACCCACATGTACACTGCTAGCTGTGTCACTCAAATCTCAATTCCTGCACATCCCACGGCTACCTATCTGCTCCTCCTCAATGCCATATATCACCCATGCTGGAAACCTAGGAACCATGTTTAAACCCCTCTTTTTTGTTCTCACACTGAACTGATTGATGACAAAATCCTGTCTGTTTTTCTGTCTAAGGGTTTTTTTGTTTGTTTGTTTGAGAAAGAGTCTTGTTCTGTCACCCAGGGTGTAGTGCAATGGAATCATTATGGCTCGCTGCAAACTCAAACTCCTGGGCTCCAGTGGTCCTCCTGCCTTAGCCTCCCAATGAGCAGAGACTACAGGTGTGTACCACCATGCCTGACTAATTTATTTTTTCCTTCTCTTTTTGGAGACAGGGTCGTGCTCTGTCACCCAGGGTAGCTCACTACAACCTCAAATCTTGGGCTCAAGCGATCCTCCTGTCTCAGCCTCCCGAATAGCTGGGACTACAGGCATCTGCCACAAACTCCCAGGTAATTTTTCTACTTTTAGTAGAAATGGGATCTCACTGTTGCTCAGACTGGTCTCAAACTCCTGAGCTCAAGCAATGCTCCCAGCCCCAGCCTCCCAGAGTGCTAGGATTATAGGCATGAGCCACCACTCCTGGCTGTGGGTTTGTTTTTATATAACTAGCAACAGCAGCTTTCTCACTGGTTTCCCTGTCTCTAGTCTCACATTCTAAGATCCAACCCACAGTACCAGATGCATGAATCATTTTCCTAAAATGCAAGTCTCATCATGACTTTCCTCTTCAGTATGCTCATGCTGAAGTCTACTCTCCCTACCTAGCTCTGCCTGCATGCTGGTGCCCACATGCCCCTTCTGATTGCGCCATGTCACGCCCTCAAGGCCCTTTGTGGTCTGGTGCTAACTTACCTTGCTGGATAGGCTCCCCAGCTTTCCCTCTGATCCCATTCACCTAGTGACACACCAAACTATTCACCCTGTGGTGCCTTCCAGGCTTTCTCTCCTCTGAGCATTTCCCTTCCACCTTTGCAGGCCCCCTGCTGATCCGAAGCTTGTTCTGTTTCTGGAAAACTCCGCCTCTATCCTGACCTTAGGGTTCTGGTTTTGTCATGAACTCACTAGTGATCATAGTTGAGATGTCACTAACTCCAGTAGCTCTCAGCTTTGGCTGCACATTAGACTTACTTGGGAAGCTTTTAAATTCAATGTCCAAACAGCATCCCAGACCAATTAAATCAGAATCTGAGGGTGTCCAGGGCACCCCAATGTGCAACCAAGGTGGAGAGCTCAACCTCCCTGGTTCCTCCCAGTCCATCTTGCAGACTTTCCACCTGTATGTAAGAATTCCCAAAGGGAACCAGTTCCGAAGTACACACATTGGCAAAGGCTGTCCAGAGTGCTTAGCAAAGCAGGGCTTGGGGTTGTTCCAAGCATGGGCCCATGGTTGCCATGCCAGGCGAACTTGGAAAAGTCCGGTCATCTCTGTTGCAGCTGAGCATGACTCAGCAGGCCAAGCCTTCCTGGTGATCTGCTCCTCAGTGTTGGGTGTGGCCCCCATAGCCACTCTCTGTGGGTTTGGAAGAAGCCCAGCTCTGATTCCAGACACTACCCAGCTACCCCAAACAGGCCCCTGACTCCCAGGAGCCAGCCACACTCACTTTCTAGCCTCACCTATCTGGACAATGAATGTGGTCCTGACAAGAGGGCTGCCCATGCTTAGTCTATTCACCTGGGAAGGTACAGATTTTTAAACAAACTAACTAATAGGTTAGGAAGACAGCCTGAGGTTGTGGAAACAACACAGCTTGGCTTTTAACTCCACTATTCAGTAGCTATATGACCTTGGACCTATTGGTCATTTTATCTGGTTGGGCCTCAGTTTCTGGGTGCATATTATAGAAAATGCTGCCCAATCTCATAAACACATGCAAAATGCCTAGTACAGAGAGGAAGGGCTCTGCCAGTTTCCTTTTCTGTTGCTGTCCCCATCCCCTTTTCCTCTTCCTTCCTCACTAAACCAAGTAGGTGGGGCTGGAGAGCATGGCTTGGGCCCCTTCTAGTCCAAATAAATAAGTGAGGACAGATATGGGATGCACTGTGGGGAGAAGGAAGTCAGCTCAGACTTCTGCCTCCTGTGGTTCCCTGGGGCAAGACACCATTTTCACTTTGACTACCACAGGGCCTCCAGGGGGAGAGAGTTGTATATAGATGCCTTACCAGGGTGTGTACTACTTGGGGGATGGGGTCACAGGCTTGAGAACCCCTGGGGGCATGTGGTTGGTGGATTATGCAGGCTGGGGGTGGTGACTGTCAACTGCCTGTCCGATAGTGCCGCAGCCTCAGAGTGCCATAGAAATGCAGCCTCGGCTCAGGCGCCTGTGGCTCAACGGGCTAAGGCGCCAGTCATGTACACCTGAACTGCTGAGTTCAAATCCAGCCTGGGCCTGCCAAACAACAATGACGGCTGCAACCAAAAAAAAAAAAAAAAAGAAATGCAGCCTCATTATACTATGCATTGCTCTGATTATTATAAATGTCTGTGTTAAGTGGGAAGTTGATCAAGAGGCCCTATAAAGACTCCAAGATTCGGTGGGCCCTGAAATTCTAGAATTCTGCAGCCCTGAGATTCCAATGCCAAAGCCCAGAGTCTCTGACATGATCTGGCCACGTAATCAGCTGCGGGAGGCAGACAATGAGTTGACATAAGTGACTCTGACACCCAGGTGCCAGTGTGAGCCTGTGGGCGTGTGCAGTATGCAGCAGAGCATGTTGGTGTCGGGAAGCCAAGGATGGTGCAGTACTTACCTTCTGGGGGGCATTGATGACTCCAGTGTTGTAGCCAAATTGCAGGGAGCCAAGCACTGCCCCTCCCACGGCCAGCATGAGGCGACCCGTCAACTTCTGCAAAGAAACACACCACACTGTCATAGGCGTGTCTGGGTCCAGGTTACTACAGGGCAGGGCTGGGCTGGCAGGTTCCCATGTTCAGATATCTTGCCTGGCTTCTGGCACTATACCAGGAAATTGGGCTACTTCCTGACCTTAGGTACCAAAACCAGTCCAGCTAACTTCTAGACACTGGGATGGCCAAAACTTTTCCTGAGGAGGGAAGGGAAGTAGGGTCTTCCCTCTCTGTAGCCCGGCTTGGGGAGAGGGGGAGAGGCCTTGAATTCTCTGGAGTCTCTTTACCCTGCTGGAGCCATCCCTGGGCTCCAGAAGGCCCAGGACCGAACCCTTCTAGGCAAGGGGGGTCAAATAATGTGGCAAGAGCAGCAGAGTTGCCCTGGTTTTGGAGCAGAAGGTGCAGGATTCTGATTCTAACACATCTGCCTGTTTGCTATGTGAATTCCAGCAGCCTCTGTTAAAACTTGCATCACTCTTCCCCTCATCCTCTATTTGATAGTCAGCAAAATGGGAATAGTCATACTTGTCAGCATTGGAAATGTGGTCCTATCTTGCCTTCCCCTTCCTGCAGTTCACAGGGCAGGGACTGAGCCCTGAAAGGGAGAGCCAGGTTCTGGTTTACTCAGGGATCTGCAGTAGAGCTGTGGCTGGAACTCAGGGCTCTGGACTCCCAACCCAGTGCCCCTCATGGTGATGATTCCCCAGGCCATGATCTTCCCAAAGTTATTTGGACACAGATGACATACCAGGCAGGAATGTGCTTTGGAAAAGTACCTGACACAAGATGAGTAAGAGTGTTGGGCCCCTTAATGGGTAAGGGGCTGGGGTGAAAAAGGTTGGTTTGCTTCTATCCTCCCAAGGCCAAGGGCATGAAGCCGCAGAGGGAAGGGGCCAGTAGCTGAGGGCCCTGCTTATCCCCAGATGAGAGAGGCCAGCCAGGTGTCCGCCTTGCTGGACTCTTTGCAGCTTTTAAAATGAAGATAAGAAATATGACGCTAGACAGGCTCTGAAATGGCTGTGGCAGAATGGAGCTGGGGTGGGCACACCAAAGAGACAGCTGGCATTCACTGCATGCACACCAGGCTGGGCACTAAAACCAGAGGGAAGGAAGTCTCAGCTTGCCTGGGTCCTTGCCGTGGGTCTTTTTCTCTACCCAGAAAGTGGAAGCCATAACCAGCCCTGACTACAAGATCACCACAGATAGCATTGCACTTAGCTGTTAAGCAAATTCCTGGTATGGTCTTTTCATTCTCTAGAAGCCACACGTCACAATGCTGGGTCCTTCCTTTCTGCTTGTCCGTCTACCTGGCAGCTCCTTGGCCAGCCTCTGGACATTCATTCTATATGCTGGGGCTTTCCTTGTGCCAAGAGGGTCTGCATTCCTTCTAAATCCTGTCTTTTATTGCCCAACTTTAAAGACACCCACCCCCCCAGCATGCCCTGAAAGTTCTCCTTCTTTCAACTCTCTGGGGAGCTTCAGCCCCAGGGCTGTTGGTTCTGAGTGGGCAGGGAGCACCTGACAATCTCCGCCCCCCACCCACCATAGGCCCACACCATACACTGGGCCAAACCTAACTCATAGGGTGGACGTTGGGATTAAAAAAGAGGCTGTGGTAAGGCACTAAACATTATTACCCAAGAGGGCATAGTATCAAGGGACAGTGAGTGTTGGACTCCAATATGTGCCGGGCTTTCTGTCTGGTGTGTTATACGCATTAGCCCAGGATTGTCCAGAGTGTGATACTTACGGCATGCAAAATATATACTGTTTTTCTAGTATATATTAGAATAGATAAAAAATAAGGAATGTTGGCTCGGCGCCTGTGGGTCAACGGGCTAAGGCACCAGCCACATACACCTGAGCTGGTGGGTTCGAATCCAGCCTGGGCCCGCCAAACAACAGTGACGGCTGCAACCAAAAAATGGCCGGGCATTGTGGCGGGTGCCTGTAGTCCCAGCTACTTGGGAGGTGGAGGCAAGAGACTCACTTGAGCCCAGGAATTGGAGATTGCTGTGAGCTGTGATGCTACAGCGCTCTTTCCAGGGTGACAGCTTGAGGCTTTGTCTCAAAAAAAGAAAAAAAAAAAGAGGAATATAAACCCATGATTTTATAAAATGTAGCATAGTTATATAATGGAGTAAATAAAAGTAAAACTCCTTTTATATTCATTTGGGATAGTCTCCAAATTAGAGCATTAAATAAAAGGCAAACTTCAGGGCAGTGTATGTGTTGTATACTACCTTTTGTGCAAAAATAATTGACTGAGGGATGGGGAGAACATATCTATTTAATTTAAAAGAATACACAGGAAAGCTAACATTGTACCCTGGGGGAACCACTACTTGGGGTCAGAGTGAAAGATTTCATTGTATGTCCTTTTACATTCTTTTTGTCACCTGTTCAAAATATACTTTTTATTTTTTTTATTTTTATTTTTTTGAGACAGAGCCTCAAGCTGTCACCCTGGATAGAGTGCTGTGGCATCACAGCTCACAGCAACCTCCAATTCCTGGGCTCAAGAGAGTCTCCCGCCTCCCCCTCCCAAGTAGCTGGGAATACAGGCGCCCACCACAACGCCCGGCCATTTTTTGGTTGCAGCCGTCATTGTTGTTTGGAGGGCCCCGGCTGGATTCGAACCCGCCAGCTCAGGTGTACGTGGCTGGCACCTTAGCCGGTTGAGCCACAGGCGCCGAGCCTTAAAATATACTTTTTATAAGCCCTGCGGTTTCATATTACTTAGAATAAAGCAAGTTAAATAAAATGTTAAGTGAAAAATAATGCAGATGGGCTCGGAGCCTGTGGCTCAACGGGTTAAGGCGCCAGGCGCCAGCCACGTATGCCTGAGCTGGTGGGTTCGAATCCAGCCTGGGCCCGCCAAACAACAATGACGGCTGCAACAAAAAATGGCCAGGCGTTGTGGCGGGCGCCTGTAGTCCCAGCTACTTGGGAGGCAGAGGCAAGAGACTCGCTTAAGCCCAGGAATGGGAGGTTGCTGTGAGCTGTGATGCCACAGCACTCTATCCAGGGTGACAGCTTGAGGCTCTGTCTCAAAAAAAAAAAAAAAAAAAGAAATAAAAATAATGCAGATGCTTCATGGATATGGCAAAAATTACTCTGGTAGAATGAATGACACCGAGCCAGAGCCTGTGTGATGCTGGTACTGTTATTACAGACCTGTTTTATTTAAGTCCAGCTCTGATGGTCCAGGGGTCTTGGGTTTCTGAGGTCATTCTGGGGACCCTGCCGAGCAATGGGGGCTGCTGGGTTGAGCCAAGGACAAACTGCACTTTAGAGAACCTGCCCACCCATGTCCTGGGTTACATCCACTTCCACCCAGCCAGGCTGCTGATTTAGGGGTCAGTGACACACTAAGTGACCCATGCTCCAACTGCCACCCTGGCTGAAACAGGCCCCAGTTCTGACATAAAGGAAGGGGCTTGCAGTCCAGTGGGATGGTTAGTGCAGTCTGGGCTTCAACAGAAAGGTAGAATGATAAGGGGGCAGAACGAGGCAGGCATGGTGGGCACCCTGGAAGGAGAAACTTCTGACTTTGCCTGGGGGCAGTCAAAGATGGGTTCTCAAGAGATGACATTGGAGTTGGGCTGTGAAGGACATGCAGGGAGCCTGCCAAGTGGGAAGGCAGTGGTGAGGTTATGTTCCAGGTAGACAGAACAGTATGTGCAGGGGAAAGAAATGGGCTGATCGGCCAGATTAAGAAACAGGGTGCTGGGTGCAAGGGGAGGGGCATGGTCCCAGCTCCTCTGCAGGCACATGGCACCAAGGACAGTCACATAGCCATGCCCCCGTCTCCCACCCCACCTCCTCGCACCCACCACACCCAGCTTGATTGTTGCTGAACTGGACTTGGAATCAACAGACCCAGGTTTAAACACAGGGAGCTGCTTCCTTTCATCTTGGGGTTGGGATATATGGTAACTTCTGGGCCTTGGTTTCCTCACCTAGAAAATGGGGGTGCAAGTTCCTTCCTGAAAGGGCTACTGTCAAGGTGTCTGTGTTAGTGCCCACCATGGAGCCCGGCAGAGTTCCCATGGCAAATGTACACTGAATCATGGAAGGATAGCAGTTCACCCTTCATCAGGCCACCTTAGCGCCATCTGCCCCAGGACCCCGGCCTGTGGCTGGAACTGACCCATGGGAATGAAGTCCATTTATTCAACATGAATTCCTTTTGGTGTCACAATGACAAAGTCGTTGATGACTACTTAGAGAAGAGGTACAAACCCCACAGATTGTGGCTTTCCTGTGGAAGCCTTATTTTAGAGGTGGTGAGCAATGTAGAGCTCAGAATTTAGAAACCCCTCCCCTAGTAGCCATCACCACCCCGAAGATGGGGCTGTCTTCTAGAACATTCCATGCTCGTCCAAGCCTTTGCCCTTGCTACATCCTCTGCAGTTTCCAGCTTAGTGCCTATCTGCCACTCAGACTGAGGGAATTCCTCAAGAATAGGACCTGAGTCTTATCATCTCTGCAGCCAGAGTAACCAGGGAAGGGGCAGCACAGATTAATTGCAAAAAAAAAAAACATAAACAAAACCACACACACACACAAACCCCACCCCCAAACCCATTATTTCTCAACTGGACTTTTGGGCAAAACTGATCCTGTGTTTATCAGTTTTGCCAGACCAGTGTTCAACTGAACTCAGCCATCTATCCAAGCCCTGATGAGTGCTGGAACATCAGAGCTCTGGGAAAAGAGGCTAAAAGTAACCCCTAAAACCCTCACCCCAAGCCTACAGGGCTGTCTGTAGAGGACAGACCTCTGATGTCAGGTAGACGCAAGGTCAAATCCTGACTCTCCTAGGAGTGATATGGTCCCCTCAGTTCAGCAAAAACCTGGGCTATCTCATGTCCCAACTCCTTGCCCTCCTTATCCCAATTTTGGGTGTCCCAAGGCCCACTGAGCTCTTCCTCTTCCAGGAAGCCATCACCCAGGTGTTAGCTTCAGGCACCTCTCCTCCCACAGACTGGGATGGCGGATGGCTCTGGCCCCATCACATAACTCGCCACACACCCTGGCCTTCTGACCCGTACATACATCCTTCCTCAGTATGGCGCCCTAGTCCTCTAGTCAATATTGGCAGAGGGAGGGCACATGGCCACTGCCACTCAGGGTGTTCTCAGTGAGAAGAGGGGCCCAGAGCTGGCAGAATAGAGATGTCATTCCATCTTGTCCTTCTCCCACTGCTGCCCAGTTTTCTTGAGGTGCACATGGTGGACATGGGCTTAGTATATACCGCGGGGGGGGGGGGGGCAGGGTTTACCTGATCCAGGCCAGCTCCTTTTTTATTTATTTTGTTGTATGTTTCTTTTCTAAGATTTCATTTGAACAAAGAAAGAAGCTCCAGAAATTGCAGATTGCTCAAACATTCTCATTTGATTGATGGGTAGCATGAGGTCAGGGGGCAAGTGCCCAGGGTACTCAGCAAACAGAAACCAGGGCTATGATTCAAGTTCTTTGGTTTCCTAGACTGGTGTTTTTACCCTCTGACCCCTTCCATCCTGCCAAGTCTTTTTAGAAAGTAGAGTGATGGGCTAACAGTTGGAAGCCTGACCTTCAGGTGACCTCAGGCACTGGCTACTCTTGAAGCCATATCCTTCAAGCCTTCCAATGATCTCAAGACTCTTGCAAGACCAAGTCTCCTACTACCCTACTGCAGCCTTGAGTTGTTTATCAGCAGCACCAGCCAGGTGATAGGCACCCTGCCAGGGGCTGCTCACACGTCTTGATTTAATCACCATGAACACACTTTGGGAGAGAGATTGCTCCTACTTCATTGATAATAACATGGGAGCGGGCGGCGCCTGTGGCTCAGTGAGTAGGGCGTCGGCCCCATATACTGAGGGTGGTGGGTTTAAACTCGACCCAGCCAAACTGCAACAAAAAAAAAAGATAATAACATGGGAGGCTCAGAGAGGAAAAAGTGCATAACTTGGCTTCAGGGAAGCTTCTAGTTGAGCGCCTCTGAAGCCAAATTCTATGCCTTTCCAGCTCAGGTCCTCCCCCTTGCTTCTGGGTGCTGGTTCCTGAAGGAAACAAAGTTTCTACCTGGTACTTTCTATGTAGGTCACATTTCATCTCAGCAACTCTCTGAGCTTTGCCCCTTCTGAGCCGAGACCGCCCAGGTTCAAGCTCAGACACCTTTGAGACACTTTACTGCATTTTTGCTCCAAGCCAAGGTTGGCAAATTATGGTCCATGGACCAAACCCAACTTGCCAGCTAAGAATGGGCTTTACATTTTTAAGTGGCTTGAGAAAAAAAGAAAAGACGTCATGTAATATTTTGGTGTATGTAAAAATTATATTAAATTCAAATTTGTGTGACTAACAATTAAGTTTGATTGGAATGCAGCCACATTAGTTTATTGTTTACAGCTGCTTTTGTGTTACAATCACAAAGCTGAGTGGCTGGTGCAGACAGAGACCAGATGGCCCACACGGTGACAATATTTACTATCTGGCTCGTTGATAGAAAAAGTTGGTCAATCTCTGCTTTAAGCCCCAGGTGCCCTGAGCAAACCCAATGCATGAACTGCATGGGATTTCCAAAGCCTTCCAGGCAAAAACAAATGATCTTCCTTAAATAACTTGAGAAGATGTGGATCCTACAATAAGAAATTAAATGTAAATGAATTGGGCGGTGAGTCAGGGCCTCAAATCAGGATTTGGACCCTGGAGAAAGTGACACCCCAAGAAAGTACACAAGCAGTGGTGAGATGGGCATTACTTAAACGAAGATAAAATTAATTTGCTAAGACTGTGCACATGCAACGGTCACGGTCACTCTCAGCAGACACATTCAAGTCCAAGCTTCTCTACTTGGACCTTAAAAAAAAGTCCCTTCCCCTAAAGCTTCACTTCTCCATAAGAGAAGATTTTCTAAGGATAAATCACATTACTAAGCAAAGATTATGCCTGAATGCATGTCCCTGATACTGTCCTGGTCCATGGGGATACAGTGATAAACTAAACCAAATCCCTGCCTATGGAACTTGATGTTTTAATTGGGGGCTGGGGCAGAAAATAAAGATATTTGGTTCATCAGGTGGTGAGTAGTATGAAGAAAAAAGGTGAGGATACTAGTTTTTTTCTTCTTTGAGACAGAGTCTCACTTTGACATCCTGGCTAGAGTGCTGTGACGTCAAAGCTCACAGCAACCTCAAACTCTTGGGCTCAAGTGATCCTCTTGCCTCAGCCTCCCCATTAGGTGCAACTACAGGTGCCTGCCACAATGCCTGGCTAGTTTTTCTATTTTTAGTAGAGACAGGGTCTCACTCTTGCTCAGACTGGTCTCGAACTCTTGAATTCAAGCAATCCACCCACCTCGGCCTCCCAGAGGGCTAGGATTATAGGTGTGAGTCACTGCGCTGGCCTCTTTTCTTCTTTTTTTTTTTTTTTTGAGACAGGGTCTTAAGTCTGTGACTCAAATTAGAGTGCAATGGTGTCATCACAGTTTACTGCAACCTTGAACTCCTGGCCTCAAGCAATCCTCCCATCTCAGGCTCTATAGGTGCAAACCACCACATCCAGCTATTTCTATTTTTTTGTAGAGATAGTCTCACTCTTAGGCTGGTCTCGAACTCCTGATATCAAGTAATCTTCCTGCCTTGGCCTCCCAGGGTGCTAGTATTACAGGCATGAGCCGTCGTCCCCAGCTGGAATGCTAGTTCTTAATCATAGTTGGACATACCTGTAATGGAATATTATGCAGCTGTTGTAAAACATGCAGCACATCTGTATGTATTTGTTATGAAAAGATCCCCAGGGTAGATGTACATGTTTGTAAGGAAGGAGGGGTTAATGAACTAGTATAATGACACTTGCTTGTATGTGCAGAGAAGCACTGCAAGTGTTTACCTCTAAGGGTGAGGCCACACAAAACTATGTAGAAAGTGTGATCCAATTACACAAACAGGACATTTATAGGCATGCATCCATACATGCACAAAACAGATCCGTGAGGGTAAATACCAAACCTTCACAACTGGAAGACATTTATTCTTTCATTTTTTTAATCTTTCTTTATAGTTGGCTCTATAACTTCTGTAACTTAAAAAAAAAAAATCCAAGAATATTTTTCCAGTCACATCTGAGAACTTTATTGGACATAGCTTGGGCACAAGGGCCTGGTAGGCCCAGGGCCAGAGGGAGGGTGGTTCCATCCAAGGAAGTCTTAGAGCGAATAGTAACTCTACAATGCAACACTCTAGTTAAAGATTTTATATAGCTAGGAGAAAGAAGAGTACCCCGCGGATGTATGAATAGGACTTATCTTTTACAAAGAAACATCTAGTGAAGAGGAAAATGACACTCTAGATGAGTGTGGGCAGGATGGGTGATGAGTGGGCCCAGATGGTCCACAGCACAGGGCAGGTAGAGGCAAGGACGGGGCCAACAGATGGTAGACTGGGACACTGTGCACTCCTAAGACCAACTACTGAGGGGCAGCTGCCCCAGCATGTGCATCATTTGGCTGCTCATTCAGGAATGAGGAAGGGGAGTGATCTCGATATCATATGCTGTGGCCAGTGAGCTTGAAGAGGGGCTACTTCAAGCTCACTAGTGGGAAGAAAGCAGGTAACAATGAGACCATGAAGCAAAGATGAGGATCAGAAACATCCCCACAAATAGCCAGGCTTCTGGGCAGTGCCCTGCATGCTGGAGTCCCCCACGATGCTGGTGGCAAAGCCAGCTGCTGGCCACTCCATCTCACATTCAGGCCAGCATGTAGCTGGAAGGAACTCCTGGAGACGCTAATGCCATCCATTGTTCAGGGAGCTGGCAATGAGGACTTCCACCATCAGGCTGTAGATGGCGGTGATGCTAGCCATGACTGCTGAGATGCTGGTCTTCACGATCAGCTTCGATCACTTGAATGGTGTGGCTGTGATAAAGTGGCGCTCTTGGTTGTGCCCATAGGTAGCACCCAGAGCTGTGTGACAGAGGCAAGGTGAGCCCAGAGCAGCACACCAGGTACCTAGGGCCAGGATCCTATAGTGGTAACTTTAGCATAGCTGTGAGGGCCACCCCAATTTATCACACACAACAGGGAGCCCAAGAAGGCACCTACCCAGGGGCAGGAGGTCCTTAGGAAGAATGGCCATAGCTGGGCACTCAAGGAGTCTAGAGTGTCTGTTTCTTTCTTTTTTTTAGCAAGAAACTGTTCCATACTGAGATAGTTGACTGCTTCCTCCAGTAGAGGCCCTTGTGGCTGTATGGCCTGTCTGTAAAACCTAAGCCTGCTGCACAAACCCCATGCTCCCTGCGAGCCTCAGTGCAGCTGACCCAGAGAGGTAGGTGTTATCCCCAGCAACACAAGAAGAGTGGTTGGCTTAGGGTCAAATGGTAGAGCTGTTTCTGATGGAGCCCTATCCTTCCTGCTTCCAAATGCCAGAGCAAGGGGAGATGAGCTCTGGGTTAGGTGATTTGAATAGATGTTCTGTCCAACAGAGGCATTGGTAGCCAAAGCCTCCATCAGCTGGGGTCTGGCAAGAACTCTCTACCCTTCCAGGCTGCAGAGGCCCTGAAGAGAGTGAGGTTGTGAAAAGGGTGGATGCTGCCTTCTTTCTGCCTGGGTTTGAGGCCTGGGAACCCTGCCAGTCACTGCAAAACCCCACTGTTTGTACATTAGCTACTGCCAGGCCTCATGGCTGGATGACAGAGCCTCAGGCTCCACTCCACCCCTCCCTTGGAGGGAAGTAACAATTGGAGACTTGTTCTGGTGGCCAGGGCTGAGCCTGCTGGTCTGAACACAACCTCTCTGAGCCCATGAGTCTGGCCAGGCTTCCCAGCCTCAGCCATCCTGGAGACACTGGTTACCAGACTGAGTGGCTTTGTCACTTCTATGCCCAGGAGTAAGGTGGGGGCAGGGATAAGGTTACAGGCCCCAAGCCAACACTGCACACTTTCCTCTTTGTTCCAGTCCTCCCCAGCTCTGCGAGTCTGGAGGTCAGCGGGGAGCTGGATGCCTTGTTCCCCTGGTGCTGGAGTAGACCTGGGCCCTGATACCCTGTGACTAGGAGGCACTGGGCAAAGCTGAGCTCCTTGAAGTCACAAGCTGATTAGGGGGGATTTGGGGCTGACCCAGCTCCAGGACAAGTGGGGTTGAATGCTTAGATGGCTCAGCACTGGACAAAGATCATCTTGGATCTGTTTATATGGTTTATACACCCAAACTGGCCACAGGAAGGGCCTTTCCACTTAAAACAGCCCTGAGCCTGATTTAGGGCAGTGGGCCAGTCTCACCACCCAGGGTAGCAAAACATCCATTTTATAGAGAAGGAAATTCTGGAAAGCCACTTCTTCAAGGTCACAGTTTCATGGGAACATCTACTGTTTTGTTTCTATTCACAGAAGTTTCAGTTGTCAAGTTATGTCCAATCCAACTTTTACACTCCCAATACGTCCAAAAAGAGCTTGGAAAGTCCCTAAGTCTGGGGGTTCCTGCTCATTTGGGGTGGGTAGAGAACAACAGAGGACAAGGGTATGGAGAAGAAACTTCTTTTTTTTTTAAAAAAAAAAAAAAACACTATAGGGCGGCGCCTGTGGCTCATCGAGTAGGGCGCCGGCCCCATATACCGAAGGTGGCGGGTTCAAACCCGGCCTCGGCCGAACTGCAAAAACAGAAAAATAGCTGGGCGTTGTGGCGGGTGCCTGTAGTCCCAGCTACTTGGGAGGCTGAGGCAGGAGAATCACCTAAACCCAGGAGTTGGAGGTTGCTGTGAGCTGT